>JBBPBS010001130.1:9176152-9245199 GCA_037974835.1 Cicer judaicum
AAAAAAAAAAAAAATATATATATATATATATATATATATATATATATATATATATATATAAATATATACATATATTAAACATATTACAAAGTTTAACAAAATATATTTTTGGTACTTTCACAAAATGAATTACAATTGGGCTAGATGCCTAAGTATTTTAAAACAAATACTCTAAAATTGCATTTTAAAAATTAAGGGTCTTACATTACTACCCCTTAAAAGAAGTTTTGTCCTCGAAACTTAAAGTAAGAGTAATAACTACACTAGGTTTGCACTCAACTCGTCATACATGATATAACTTGTTTCGTCACGCCTACGTGAAGAAAGTGTCGTCTATCCCTTTTTCATAGGATGCTTAATAACTCTATATACTACCATTGCCGGTAAGACTCGCCCGTTCCATTCAACATGATTTTGTCTACTATTGACAAGAGATTACGGATGATCAGTTCCTCAATTCGTCAATAAGTACCCAACAACTATGATGGTGGCTTAGACTATCTTAACCAAACTTTAATAGCGCTCTTTGCGACTTATACTTAAGGTTATCATAATGCACAAGCGATCAAACAATCTTCTCGAGGTCCATTGAATTTCTCTTATTTTCCTATAACTTTGATCCTATCGACGATGTACAATTGCTCATAATATGTCATATAACCTCATATACGCCCACTTGGTACGAAACATCCATTGGGTACCAAACTGAAACACTAAGTATAACACCAACATCCTGAGCATAAAACAATAATTAACTATTTTGATTGATTAACACAATAACGTACCCCTATGACATGCATTCAAGTAGTGCCTTTGAATCTTTGGCATATCCTTCTAATAACAATGTGATTTACGGGTGAGATAATTCATTTCATGAACCCTTAATTAGCATAAGTTGCATATCCATGTGTTTCTCCAACAAGTTTTTATGGCACATTTTCGAAAATTTGATTCATTTGCTGGATTCTTATTCGTTTCCAACCTTCACCGAGGTTCACCGAGGTACAAACTGAAAGAGTCCCAATAATCGATCATTCCTCAAACGTTGCCAATAAACATCTCACAAGAAATAATTATCTGTAAACCTCATCCTCATAACTTTGCAGCTAATTATCTCCAATACTCACATACCTTTTATCGTCCATCTAGTCATTGAAACAACCATTTCAAATCTTCATGCTTGACTTCCCAAGACTAACAACTAAACCATAAATCATTTGTTACCTTTCTTCTTTTTTTACTCTCTATCATTGAATAAAATTCTAAAATCTGATCCTTGAAATCTCCAAATACTTATCACAATGTCTAAATTCATCCATTTCATCTTAAGATACAATACAATGTCTTATTCATTATTGACTCTAACCGTCTTAGTAATCTCACTAATGAAAACTCTTCTAATCATAACACAACATTTTTTGTAAATCTTTAAACACTTCCATCTGTAACATAAATTATTGATCACTTGCCTACCTCAACTCCTTCGATTATACAAGTTTAAAGTGTCACTTGGTCCTCCATACAACCTTGTGGATTTTAAATCATCAACTTAAAGATCAACGATCTTAGGGTTCCAAATCAAATCTTGCTTAATCCCTCTAACCTATGAAAATATTCACACTCTCCTAGTGTTTACCATCCTTTAATAGACACTTAAATCTTACATTACTACAATCTCTTAGTATTCTAGTACTTTGTACTTCCAATTCCACTAAATAGTAACATGCGGTTCATTACATCAAGGCTTAACTTCTTATGTTTTTTCGAGCATCACTCAAAATTCACACTTATGCGTCAATAGTTTCATCTAAAATCACTATCCATACATATTATCTCCTAAACCCCACATAGATTTGTCACTTACCAACAAAATATATAGTCTCACTCCTATAATTGTCATGAGATTCATACTTAACAATCTAAGTTGTGAATCTAGTTAAACTCGAATGCTCGATCTTACCCCTCAAGGTATCGACTATTCCTCAAAGTGTACTTTTTCTAACTAAGGTAGTATTCACCCCTAATGTGAAGCGCCCCTTAACTTCAATACAAGCCTCTTTCGTTGACACCTAAGCACCAAATGCTATTCCAAATTGAAGCCCTGTCTACTTCACCAATATTTAGTATTCTCAAATAGTAGATACATAGCATGGTTGACCTTCACCCCTGCTTGAAAATTAATCATTTCGAAGATCTTTTCCACTTCTTGAATCCACTAATCAGCTTTTTTTGGGCTCTCGCCACCCTAGAACTTTGGAGGATTGTAACAACGAAAATCTTCCCATCCCATTGACTCAGCAACACGAATCTTTTTTTCCCTCTTCTCCAGATCGCGCAGAGTCTTTGCAGCTGTCTATGAAGCAATAGAAGCAGCCACGTTATCAACTCTAATTGAGGAATTCTCTGCACCCTAATGCAATGTGTATATGCCAATGCACATGATTCCGGAATTTCCAACAAAAACCCTCATCGAAGGGGCATAAATCATAATTGTACCACATATCACAAGCTAGCATGATTTACTAGGGTGTAGCATATCAAAGGCCTTACACATCAGTTAAATCCTCGTAAGGATGAGATGGACCAATTGGAACCACCCCGTGGCCCATTACGGTCACCACTTAACTTCGTGGCATATCACGGTCACCACTTAACATTGTGGTCCATCGTGGTCACCACTGACACTATGGCTCATCACGATCACCATAAGTTATGAAATGCATGAGTATACTCTAACTCTTTTCACCACAATCATTAAGTAAATGCAACTATTAAAAGATTCCCCATTTTTAATACTCATTTAACATTAACGATTTTTTTCAAACTTATCATAGGGTATACTCATAACCGATTTTCCTCAATAAAATTCATAACTCACATATTATCATTTATGAATACATAATCATATAAAAACTTAATCACCACAAAAAAGTTAATATATCAGAGTTTTCAAGGAGCTAACTCGGTGCCAACGGTCTCAGTTCTTTTTCGAGACTCAAGGAGCTAAGTACATAAACATAAATATTTATAACAATTTGTTCACAACTAAAATTTATCCAACCACAAAAAAATTCCCAAAAATTATATAAATTTTCACACACTAAACTTTTAAACCAAATAATCCATATTATTTAGATAAAACTAAATAAAATAAATATTGTCCAAATCACTCATACACACATTCGACTATTAAAGCTCCAAACTTTGAGTTAATAAAATACTCTAAATGTTTTCTTTTTAAACTCAATCCAAGAGTAATTTAAAGAGTAACATTTTAAACTTAACCATTTTAATTTTAATCTATTTATTTGTTCAAACTCTGTAACTTAGTTAAAATTTTCACTTTTTCATAACTTTAACAACTCTAATTTTTTATTTTTTTTTTTAAATTTCAACTTCAATTCAAAGTCATTTATTTGAAAATAACTCATTATGTAACTCAAACACATCAAATTTAAACTCCTCCAAATTCTCTTAATTCAATTCCACAACACATGTATAGCACCTCAATTAAATTTTAACAATTCAAATATAAATCACCCAATTTCAAAACTCCACCTTTTCACACATAAACCACCAAATTCCATATGCACAAACACACATAAATCATATTAAGTTTATTTTCCACAATTTCACACACAAATCTCACAAATTTCCACCTCCACAAATACACATATAGAGTCCTATATGCAATCTAAAAGTTTGGAATGAGCCCTAACCTTAACTATCGCTTTAACAGCCGTTTACGGCACTGCGATTAATTTTGATAAAACTTTCGCTCGCGTCGTCGCTTTGAAAGCTAGCTCACTAGCACCGTAGCGTGGCAATGAGCAACTTTCCCTTCTATCACTTCTCGAAAAAAAGCTTAGATCTAGAAGAAAAATGAGAGTTTGTATTTTGTTTTTGTTTTAAAACTCACACCAAGACTTTTAAAACTGAGGAAGAAGAAGAAAGAAATTTGTGAGAGGTAGACTTTCTGTTCCCTTTGCTTTTTCCTTCTCTTATGCGAGTATATATATATATATATATATTAAAACCAATTCAAAAAATATCTAATACTCTTACATCCATCACTTCACTCACATCTAAACCTATTTTGATAAAAATATTTACTTGCATGGCAACTCAAATAATTAAATTATTCTTCGATAAATAATTTTAATCGGATCTCTAAATATATATATATATATATTAAACATATTACAAACTCTAACAAAATATATTTTTGTTACTTAATTCACAAAATAAATTAAAATTAGGGTAAATGCCTAAATATTTTAACACAAACACCCTAAAATTGCATAAATTAGAATTTAAAAATCAAGGGTTTTATAATTTAACTCCTTGTATTGTGCGCCTTGGCCCAAATATAAACTTTGATTTGTAATTTTTGTGGTTAATGAAGGATATACTAGATTGTTTGGTACTTTTTTCTACGTTGCCTTTCTCTTAAAGGGGTTTTAGTTCACATAGATTTTAATGAGGCGCAAACTGGTCTATAAACTTCAAAAATAAATAAATAAATGATTGATTTGAGAAAGAAAAAAAATATAAAGGACTGTTAGTGTATTTTTGCCAAAAATATAATAACGAATAAAAAAGAAAAAAAAAATAGAAACTAAAATGTTATAAATTTTTTTTTGATAAACAATCATTTTGGTTGTCAAATATATGAAATGTTGTAGCAATAATCCTTGAATGTAGTGATTTCAATATAACGTTCTTTATAAGAAATCTATAATGAAAATTGTAAATGGTAGTGCTATGGTGTGGTTATGTGTAAGAGTAAAAGAATAGTAAGAAGAATCACACACACTTTTATCGTAGTTCACCCTTAACCTTGGGCTACTATGAGTCCTCACGCCTTGTGTGATATTTCACTATTTTGTTGAAAAGAACATTCTTTCAGCACCCTCTTACGTTATTTTCTTCATATCACAACTTGATCTAATACACACTGCATTATCAAAGCCTCAACATACTTACATCTTGTATTATCACTACCTCAGCATGCTTACAAACTTGGTCTAAATAGACTTAATACAATTTCACTCTCAACAATTACAAATGAAAGACTGAGAGATTTTTACAAGTATATGATTAAGTTTTTTGGTTCTTTGCTGATGAAAACTTGAAAAAAATTAAAGAAGCCAAGGAAATGTATCAGTACACTTAGAGATATGTAGCTAGAATTTGCAAATATGCACTACGCCAAAAATAGCCTTTTACAGCGCTTTTTTTAAGCCTTTTACAGCGTTTTTTCAAAAAAAAAAAAAAACGCTGTGGAATCGAGCGCTGTAAAAGATACAACAGCGCTTTTAAAAAAGCGCTATAAATCATGTCAATTTAACGCGCGCTTGTTATGCACATTTTACATCGCTTATTAAAAAAAGCGCTGTAAAATGCGCACATAATATGCATTATTATGCACATTTTACAGCGCTTGTTTCAACAAGCGCTGTAAAATGTGCATATAAAATTCGTATACTAGGTGTGCCTTTTAAAATGCTTTTTTTAAAAAGCGCTGTAAAAGGCAGACCCATAATTCGTATACTAGGTCTGCATTTTACAGCGCTTTTTTTAAAAAGTGCTGTAAAAGGCAGACCCATAATTCATACACTAGGTCTACATTTTACAGCGCTTTTTTAAAAAGCGCTGTAAAAGGAAAACCCATAATTCATATATTTGGTGTACATTTTACAGCGCTTTGTAAAAAATGCGCTGTAAAATGTCCACCCAATGCACATTTTACAGCACTTTTTCAAAAAAGCGTTGTAAAATGTGTTTTTTTTTTTTTATAAAAAACGTTCTAAATTAAATTTTTGAAAAGCGCTTTTTAGCTTTTTATGGCATTTTTTATTTATAAAGCGCTGTCTTTTATCTTTTTATCCAAAATTATTTTGATCCAGTTCACACAACACAACCAGAATCAGTTCATACAACACAACACAACCAGATACATATATATAACCCTGTAACACTTTAATTTACAATAAGCAGTTCACACAATCAGATACATATATATAACCCAGTAACACTGTAACTTACAACCTAATTAACTACATATTCATATGCATGTTTATATATTGTCCTATGATCATATACATATAATAAATAAAAAAAATATACAGAATATGCATTAGCTACCATATAATAATCAGATCCCTTGCCCAGCAGCATGCTATTTCCCAGAAAATCAAATAATTTTCATTTCAAGAACATACTCACACCATTCTTCCTTTAATTCCATTAGATCTTCCTCATAATATGATGGACTGGAATTGTCAAAGTACTGCAATATAAAAATTGAACATATTATATTAAGTTAGTATCAAATATATAGATAATTTATACATGAAAATCATATAATCAAAATACCGTATCGTTTATGGGATAATAGTTTTATTCTTGTCAATAATCTTCTTCATGAATCTCATTACGTAGTACCCACAGTCGATTTGTTTGACGAGGGCACTTTATTGGGATCCATGTAAGGTTATTAGACTTTTGCTTCGACACTATAGCACCTCTTTGAGCTCGAAAAACTTTTAAGGCACTATCGAATGAATAAATGTGATTATTTTAGCATGAACAAACACATTATTTATATATATATGTAAGAAATAAATGAATATTACTTACGTGTCGAGATCCAAATAGTATATAACTTCAGAGACCGCATTGATTGCAAATAACACCCAATGTGCCTTACAAAAAAAAAAAATTGGTTAAACAATTTTGTTTATACACAACTAATAAATTAAATTCTCATCAATTAAAAAAGATAAAATTACGTACCCTGAATTATATGGTGCGAAGAATAATTTATCCTTTTCTATATTTGCTAATAACATATCTACAATGTATTTCTTTACATTGTCTGGATCGAGTTTCCACACCGACATCTTATGTGGAGACAAGAATGAGTATTTATTTGAGAATTTCCTCGTGCACACGACCTTCTCAAACAAAAACCTTCAATGAAAATTTTAAACTAGATTGATTACCAATACATTTAATTAAATATCAATAAATGCAATTAAAAGTATTTTTTACCTTATGTACAAGCTCATTACAGTAGCACTGAGCTCCTTATGTTCGAGAAGTTCGTATATGTGCTCCTTTTCGAGAAATTCATCATACTCATCTCCGAATATATCTTTAGTCATGGGTACGATGCGTGAATCGTCGCTGCTGCCCATGTTCTTTTTTACTTGGATATCAAGACACGCCCCGTATTTACCAAGGCATGGCTGACTTATTTTAGTAGCGGCAGCAGCAGCGACCGATTTTCCCCGATCCAGTTTTTTTCTTGCTGCAAGTTTGACAGCTTTATTACCCTCCGGCCTTTGTGATTTGGCAGCTCTATTAACATCCAATTTTTGAGGTTTGCTGCCTTTTTTTGGCTGTACGGGTGGTTTATTTATTTGGACCTACAAAAATGAGGTAAAATATTAGTTTATTGAATCTGAAAAAATGACAAACCTTAGGCAATAAATGTGACAAACCTTTTCGGGAGATGTAACTGATTCATTTTTGGGAATCTTTTTATCATTCCCTTTAGGCTTAATTTTCAGCATCTAAATATAAATGTGAAATTAAAGTTAGGAGCGGAAAAAAATCAGCAATTAAATATACATATCAATTAAACATACATTTCAATTAATTAAATATACCTTATCGAGGGCAACAAGGTTTGTGGGCCATGCCACGTAACTACCAATAACGTCGCCCAATAACGTCGCCCAATAACTATATATCTCCATCGTTTTCCGGTATGGGCAACGGTGCAGTTGGTTCGAAAGCAACAATAGGCGATACTTTGACATGGCCCGCAGGGATCAGAGTATTGTGCAATACTTCTCCCGAAGTATTGTACAATTTTCTTTTTCCCACATTCCGATGAGTAGGCGAGGACAAGTATAGAACACATGGAGTGACATCCTAAATCAATAGTTAAAACATAAGTACGGTTAATATATAAGTTTGTTTAATACATATGTAATTACATAAGCAAGTAAGTAATTAATTACCTCGGGAATACTTTTCAAATCGACGTTGCAACTCGCGGTTTCACTCTCCATTTGTATTTCACATTGGAGCTGATCCAGAAGTTGCTTGTCTTTATTCGTATTCACCAAGAGTGCCACTTGCTCTGATAGGATTCTGAGCTTCTCTAATACTTTCTCGTTGGAAGGTTTTTGACGCTTCTCTTGAGGAAAAAAGCTTTTGGGAGTTATGCCAAATCCTTTCCCCCTAACTCGACCGGAATACTCAGGGATATTAAACACTTTACCAAGAATGTCCCTGCTAGTATCCTTGTTGCCCTCCGGATTTTCAGAACTTCGTTTGATAATTTCCTAAAATACATGTAACATTAAAAAGATAAGTTCAATAGCATTTTTAAAATACAATATTAAAAAGTATTCAAGTGATAAATACAATATTAAATTAATCACTTACGCAAAGTTCTACTACTTTTTTGACATTTTCATTATCAACCATCCCGTCTTTATTAACTCGCGCTTCCTTCCATAATATATGACGACCCAAGGGTTGATCGGCTTGGGTGTCTTTTCGCTATTCGTTAAGATCATAAACAAAATAATACAAATTAGTTACACACTATAGTTTATAAACAAATGCACTCCATTCATCGTTTGATATATAATGTTTATATATTTTTGGAGGTTCAGCATGTGTGTTTCCTTCTCTATCTTTTAGGTAGAAATTTGAGATATGAGATCTAAATCCACGATGGATCTTCCCAGCAACTCTCAAAATATAACTCTTTCGTCCCTCATCAAGAACAAAATTCGTCTGCATTAATCAAAAAAATTATAAGTAAAGTATTTCAATGAAAAAAATTATAAATGACAAAAGAGTGGATTAAAAATTTTACTTGAATGTCATTCCATATTATATCTTTGGCATCCTTCAACGCCTTATCTCTCCAATCGTCAATCGTAATTGGGATATTTTGACGAACAACAGCCCCAATATAGCTTACAAACATAGAGCTGTTGGGGTCAATTGGCTGACCACTCCCATTCCAGGCAACCTAATAAACTCATATAGTAAGTACATGCTATTAAAAAAAGATAAAAAAAATACAGGCAAACAGAGTATAGTATAGTATAACCTCAAACTTGGTGCCATTGCTCCTTGCTTTAATCACGTTTTGCATTATAGTTGCACCACGTTTGACTTCATTTTCACAAGTCTTAGTGGTGCCAACTTCTTCATTTTGACATTCTAAATCTTTGTTTGTATCCATTTAACTACAACAAGTTCAACATGCAGTTTACTATAAAATCAACAAGCTCAACAAGCATCATGTATTATTCTAAACAAGCTCAACATGTATCAGTATATCTTAAACAAGCTCAACATGCACTTTAATGATTACAAAAAATTAATGACATCAATACCTGAATAATGGTTCGAAGAAAGATGAAATGCGAAGAAAAGAGGGTTCACAGAAATATAGTTTGCAGAAAACGGTTTGAAGAAATACGTAATGAGGGTTATGTATTTTAATGAAAATATATTGCGTGCAATGGGAGAGATGATCTTGGATGGAAATAAGGTTCAAAATGAAGGAGATGATCGTGGAAATACAGTTCGTAATGGACGGGATTATAGGGTTTGCAAAAGAAGAGAAGAACAATGAAGGTTGAGATGATAGTGAAGTTTATGTAATGAGGAGGAAACTGAAGCAATTACTGTTACATATAAAACCCTTTTACATCGCTTTTTTATAACCCTTTTACAGCGCTTTTTCCAAAAGCGCTCTAAAAGGCCTAAGCCTTTTACAACGCTTGTTAGAAAAGCGCTCTAAAAGGTGTCCTTATTTAACTTTTTTAAAAGCTCTAAAAGGCGTCCTTATTTAATTTTTTTAAAAGCTCTTTTATAGCGCTTTTCCCAATAAGCGCTGTAAAAGACCTCATTGTTTTGTTATGTTATATAAGGTTTTTTTAAAGCCTTTTACAGCGCTTGTTCAAATAAGCGCTGTAAAAGGTCTCTTTATTATATTTTTAAAAGAGTCTTTTACAACGCTTATTTGAATAAGTGCTGTAAAAGACCTTGTTTTATTATGTTATATGAATATTTTTTTTAAAGCCTTTTACAGCGCTTTTTTAAATGAGCGCTCTAAAAGGTCTTATTGTTTTGTTATGTTATTTTTGTGTTTTGTTATAACATAGTAGTAACTAGTCACCACCAAAATCTCTTACTCTTGACCAAACTCTTCTCCTTTTATGCATCTTCTTCACAAAACATCAAAGCTTACTCTTTCACAATTCAATCTCCACCTCAACACCCTTTTTATCTCTTTACATTCCCTTTCCTTCTTAAATCAAAACTTGGTCTTCAGGTTCATTGCCATGTTGCAAAAAATGGGTTTGAGTTTGATGTTTTTGTTAACAATGTGTTTTTGGGGATTCCCATGATGCGTACAAGGTGTTTGAAGAAAATCCTATTAGAGAAAGTCATGTTAGGTGTCTAATGAATATTATTTTCAAATCCTTTTACAGCGCTGTAAAATGTCTCATTGTTTTGTAAATTTATATGAATGTTATGTTTACAGTGCTTCTTCAGATAAGCGTTGTAAAAGGTCTCCTTATTTTATTTTTAAAATGGTCTTTTACAGCGCTTTTTAAGAAAAGCGTTGTAAAAGGCCTCAATATGTTATTTTTGTGTTAGTTTTATTTGGGTTCCATATTGGATGACTGTAACTCAGACATTTATTCCAATCGATTTGCCAATCGACTTGACTTGTCCTAGTAACTCAGATATTTAGTTAAAGTCGATGTGCCAATCGATTATGCAATATGTTCCTTTTGATGGCACTTAATTTACATTATATAAGTGGCATTATCATTATCATAACCAATAGCAGCAGTAGCAAACTGTGAGATGTTATATCTAGGATCCAAATATGCTGGTATGTATGGTTTGATTCCAAAAGCTTCTGATATGAAATCTATTGCTATTCTGCCATATTAGTATAAAATACTCAATTCAAATTACATGCATATTTATCACAATAATTCAGATTACATGCATATTTATCACAATAATTCAGATTACATGCATGGCTTATATAAAACAATTAAACATGTACATTAAGATGCCCTTCTTCTTTTCCTGGTGGGATTCACATTTGTTTGTCCATTTACAATACGAAACGATGGATTAATCCAAATTCCCTCATCATGATCATCTATAAGATATAAACCATCATCAGTTGAATCAATTTCATGTGGTTGTTGTGATGTTGCAAATAAAAGATCATTACCAACATCTTCATCATTATTGTTATCATCACTTATTTTATTGGTCGATAGGACAACAGACCATTTATAATTATAAGGATCAGTGACATAAAACACTTGTTGATCTTGCGACGCTAAAATAAAAGGCTCATCTTTGTATCCCACCCTATTAAAATCGACAAGCAAGAATCCTGACTCATCAATCCGAACGCCATTATTATTATCGACCCATTTGCAACCAAATATAGGAACACCAAACATTGTGTAGTCTAACTCCCATATGCGCTCGATAACCCCAAAATATGATAGATTTGCATATATTGGGTTTTTGTCTTTTGCTCTTGAGACATGCATTGCTTCAGCTACGAGAGTGACTCTACTATTTTGCATAGTGGTCTGATCATCTAGTTCCTTGGTATAAAATGTGTAGCCGTTAATAACATAACCAGTGTAAGAAAAGACATGTAATCTCGGACCATTTGCTAGCCACCTCAATCTCTTTGAAATTGATCCGGGGTCTATATCAAATTTTGACTTTACGTGATTTTTTAACCATGTTATAAAACCTCGATTGTGCTCTCAAGTTATCCAATTTTGATTCCTATTCATGTTCAAACGAGATAACTGATCCATGTGTATTGTAACATACGGTTGAACCTCATCATCATTGTGCAGAACATACAATTGTGCCTGCTCCCATTTTGTCCTTGATATAGTTAGTAGTCTCCTTCCAATTATCCCTTCTCCTAATATTCTTCCCGAATGACGAGACATGGGAAGCCCTACGGATTCAACATTGAACATATATTCAGTACAAAATTTAGCAGCCTCTTCGACAATGTATCGTTCAGCAATACAACCTTCTGGTCGACTTCTACTTTTTACGTACCCTTTTAATATTTTCATATATCGTTCTATCGGATACATCCATCTCATATAAGCTGGCCCACAAAATTGTGTCTCCTTAACCAGATGAACAGTAAGGTGAACCATTATATCAAAAAACGATGGTGGGAAATACATTTCAAGCTCACACAAAGTAACAACAATTTCCCTCTGCAATGTCGGTAATTTCTGAGGGTCGATCACTTTACTACAAATTTCCCTGAAGAAGAAACATAATCTAGTTAAGGCTAGTCGAACTTTTTCAGGTAAAATGGAACGTATACCTATTAGTAGCAAATGCTCCATTAGAATATGACAATCATGGGTCTTCAAACCTTTTAACTTGAGGTCTTTCATACAAACCAAATTTTTAATGTTCGAAGAGTATCCTTCTGGAACTTTAACTTCGTGTAGAAATTTACATAAAACAATTTTTTCCTTTCTAGATAGAGTATGAGCGGCTGGAGGTAGATATATGCGATTTCCTTTCTTTACTGGAGCCAATTCATTTCTTATTCCCATATCGACCAAGTCCAATCTTGCGTTGATGCCATCTTTAGACTTTCCTGGAACATTGAGTAACGTACCAATAACACTATCAAATATATTTTTTTCAATATGCATCACATCGAGGAAATGTCTTATATACAATGACTTCCAATATGGCAATTCAAAGAAAATTGACTTTTTCTTCCACCCAGTTTTGACCAGCTCTAACGCAAAAGGTTTGCCAAATTTATTGGTCAAACCTTGTACTTTTTCAAGTATTTGATATCCAGTCGGTGCTAAAGGAGCTTTACCTTTCTCTGATTTTCCATTGAATGTATTTCTCCACCCATGATACTGATGACTATAAGGTAAAAATCTACGATGTCCAAGAAACACATTCTTCTTACAATGTTTCAACCGCATCCAATTTGTACTATCTTCACATATAGGACATGCACACTGACCTTTAATGCTATATCCTGATAAATTACCGTATGCTGGAAAATCATTAATTGTGCCGAACAACATAGCCCTCAAATTGAAACATTCTTTCTTATACCCATCATAAACTTCCACACCTGTCTCCCATATATGTTTTAAATCTTCGATTAAAGGAGTCAAGTATAGGTCGATATCATTCCCCAGTTGTTTGGGTCCAGAAATTAACAGAGACAACATCATAAACTTATGTTTCATACATAACCATGGAGGTAGGTTATATATTATCAAAATCATAGGCCACGTGCTATGTGATATGCTTTGAAGACCATGTGGATTCATTCCATCAGTAGAAAGTGCAAGTCTTAGATTTCTTGACTCTATCCCGAATTCAGGATACTCGTGATCAATTTTTGCCCATTGTGGGGAATCTGCAGGGTGTCGAAACATTCCATCTCTAATTCTTTCATCTGCATGCCATGTCAAGTGTTTTGAATCTTCTTCACTGTGATACATACGCCTAAATCTTGGTATTATAGGAAAATACCACACAATGTTTGCTGGAGTAGATTCTTTCTTCTTATATCGAGAGACATTGCATTTCGGACACGCCTTAAGTAGTTCATATTCATTTCGAAATAAAATGCAATCGTTAGGACACACATGAATCCTTTCGTAACTTATGTCAATAGAACACAAAATCTGTTTAGCCTCGTATGTTCGACTGGGAAGTTCATTATCATCTGGCAACATATCTTTTATGAGTGTTAATAATTTTGTAAAGCTTTTATCAGACCATCCATTACTCGTTTTTAAGTTGTACAACTTTAATATCACCGACAGTCTTGTGAATTTAGTACAACTATTATATAATTCTTTCTCTGCATCACTCAACAAATTTTCAAACATTTTAGGACAATCTCGAAGATCTTCTTCAACTGCTTTTGCGATCTCATCAACTCGGTCCGGCTCATATGTATTTGTATCGAAGTCAGTTGAAGCATATGTCGAACTATTCTCAAAATTAATGTTTCCTTTTTTTTTCTCACCATGTCTTATCCAACATGTGTAGCTTTGATCAATTCCATTACATACTAGATGTCCTTCTAATTCATCTTCTCTAACACGTTTTCCAAAACAACATTTTAAACAAGGACAAACTACTCTATTTGGATCTTTTGCATTCTTCACTGCAAACTCAACAAACTCCTTCACTCCAATTTTATACTCTTTTGACAATCGATTGGCAGACATCCATTTCCTATCCATATTATACGACCTATATAAATGCAGTTACAAAAATAATAAGCTTTCAAAACATATCAACAAGTTTCAAAATGAAACCAATATCAAATAACAATTTCAAAACAGAACAGATCATGTGGTATGAGTTTTTGACTAGTAGAAGAGATTTAATATATATATATATATATAACAATTTTTAGTTTTCAATTATTAAAAAACTAAAGATTTTTTGACAAAAACAAATTAAAAAATACTTGAGACAACGTAGATGGCCGTACAGTACGTAGAGGTTATGAGGGTTCTCAGAGTAGAACAAAGCGCTTGTGAAAGATGTAGAGGATATGAGGGTTCCCAACGTATATAATTATTTGAAAGATGTATTTTACAGCGCTTGTGAAAAAAACGCTGTAATAGGTAGTTAAATTCAATGAAGGCGCATGTATTTTACAGCGCTTGTGAAAAAAGCGCTGTAATAGGTAGTTAATTTCAACGAAGGCGCATGCATTTTACAGCGCTTGTACAAAAAGTGCTGTAATAGGTAGTTAATTTTAATGAAGGCGCATGTATTTTACAGCGCTTGTGGAAAAAGCGTTGTAATAGGTATACGCGAAAACGCTTCAATTTACAACGCTTTTATGAAAAGCGATGTAAAATCCTTATAACATTATGCGCAAACGTTATATGACCCTACAACAACGCTTGTCAAAAAAGCGCTGTAAAAGGCTCCGTTATTTTTAAAATATATTTACAACAACGCTTGTGTTTAGCAAGCGCTGTAAAAGGGGCGCTGTTAAATGTCATTTTTGGCGTAGTGATGAAACTGAAGTGTGTATGATAAAGAGCCTTGAGATTAACTTGAGAATAAAACAAGTGATTGATGATTTGTAGCTTAGACTCTTGCACTTCAAGTTTAGCACCTATTCTTCTTGATGAGGTGTCTTCATGTTTTAGTGCAATTCAAAGAGAACGTTCTCTTTCAAAGAAGAACATTCTTCTACTTTTTGTGATCAAAAGATATTTTCAAAATCGAAGTAAGGGGACACTGCAAGTTTCTTTTCTAGTGCAACATGGAAAAGGGAAAGGGTAGCACCTGTCATTTGTACTTGATTTTTGTCTTTTGTGCTTGCAAGTGGTAGAAAAAAAAAAGAATGTTCTTTTCAAAAAAATGTGGGCAAATATGTGTATGTCAAAGTGATTGGTTTGCTCATGTTGGTTTAAATGCACAATGAAAACAATGTTGAAATAAAACATGAATCAATCAAAACCTTTATGACATATTTCTTTGTTTGATACCATAAAGAATGTTCTTTCACATTTCCTCATTTAAGATTGTTTATGTAATATGTCTTTTAATGCATTATTCTTGAAATGACTTCAACTACAAAGTTAAACCTTTGTATACAAGTACACTTTTTTTTTTCTTCTAATAATAATAAGTTATAATCAGATAACAAAAATAGAGCATGAGACAAAAACCAAACCTAAAAATATCTTTGAAAAAGTTGAATGTACATTTCTCTTTCATAAGTCTATGATGTCACCATCTACAAATGGTGAGTTTTGAAGCAAGAAATCGATTATTCCATCAAGTCTGGATGAAAAAGGTTTCAACTCTGCATCAAATGCTTCATGTAACTTGGAAGCTTTTATCTGTGACATGGCAACTACTTATTTTCAGTGACTTCAAAATTCGCAAGGAGGAAACTCAACCTTGAATAAATTAGGAACTATGGAGAAAACATAATCAACGAGAGTGAATAAGGATCAATGTAAAGCATGTCATATATTTTTGACAAGATTTAGAAATAACATAAAAAAGAAAAATTTTAATAAAAACTTATTTTAATTATGTCTACCGCACATTATTGAAAACAATATTATTTTTTGTGTACAATGCAGCAGGCAAAGAGGTTTGAACCTAGGGCCTCATGCATATTACTCATATCTCTCGCCACTTTATAATTGATTTGCCTCTATAAATGGTTATAACTTTAAGTTAATATTTGTAGTTTTTGTCTCCTATTGTGTTTTTTAATATGGAAATGTATTTGTTCAAGTCACTTTTAACTAATATAAATTGTATAAAATCAATTTTGTTATTGTAGAAACAAACACAAGATAAATAAAGAGTATGTGAAGAGTAGGTAAAGAGACAACCAACGATTCTATATTGGCAAGCTCAACCAACCAATTTAGTAGAACGAAAGGTATATCCATCGAATTCGACACTATTGCTACATTAATATCTACATGTATTGTAGAATAATGATCGATATTGCTTCCACAAAGTTTCTTAACAGGAATACTCAAAAACTCAAAATTAAAAAGACTTGGTGTGGATAGTTTGAATTTGAACTCAGTACAAGAATATAGAAGCAAGATAACATTGCTAAATTGACAAGCGTGATACTTGATATGCAGAGATTTTGTGCATGATGAATATTACAATACTTAATGATCAAACTATTCAACCGTTTTAACATTGAAAAAGGCTCCACATGACCATCGTCACCAGCACAAAAGATAAGGGGTTGTAAAGACAAATTGATTAATGCTGGAAAATTTAGAGAACAAGGTAATAATACTTTAGCATATTTACAAGAAAGATTAAGAGAAGTTAGAGTTTGACATGAAAATGAACAAGAAGGAAAGTAGACATTGATATTTAGTCGCTAATTATCATGACTTGAAAAATGAAATTTTATCAAGGTTTAGACCAAAATTCTGTTTGGGGACCAAAATTGAAGAGAAACAAAATGGGGTCTACTTTCGCGATTAAGCTAAAATAGGAAAATCAAAACTCCAATTAAGCCTAATATATTTATGATAGTTACTTTTCTGTTAAGTTATTACTGTTTACGTTAGTTTTTTTTAATTTACGACCATTAACTTTTTATTTTTAGGCTTAATTGCACTTTTGGTCCCCCTATTATAGATAAAAATTTAAAGTAGTCCCCCCATTTTGTTTGTCCCCAGTTTTAGTCCTCCGAACAGAATTTGAGCCCAAATCATGATGAGTTGTCACTTTTTTAATGATGTGTCAATAAAAAAGGTGACGTGGCAGACGCTTACGTGGACTAAACTCATTATTATATTATTTTTGATTAAAAAATATAATTTATATTTTAAAAAATCATTTTTATAATTGTGACAACATTTTTAAAAATACAATTAAATTGTTAAAATTAAATTAAAAGAAAAAACACCTAAAATCATTCATTCATGAACAAATCAAAATCAAAACCCTAAAATCATTCTAAACCCTAAGATGTACAATCAAAACCCTAAAATCAACAACAACAACAATGGGGAAAGGTGGATCTCTGAGCAAACATCCTCCTCTGCCACTATGAAAGGAAAGAAACTGCTACTCAAACCCTGGTCCTCAATCTAGCAAATATAAAAAATGAAGAAGAAACCTTTGCCGCTGCTGTTTTTGTTGTTGATACTTTTACCTCTTTGAATGCCAAGGTTGCGATAGTGCTCTTCCGATTGCGATAGTGCTCAGTGCTTAGACCTGAAACTACTTGAAGGCGAAGGTTGCGATAGTGCTCTTCTGATTCCCCATTCGAATCGGCAACAAAATCCTCAGCTTTCATAATTGAATGGTTTTGGCTTGCTTTTGCTGTTCTTACAACTCTTATGCCCTCGGAACGTATGATCTCTTGAACCACAAAGTGTAACAGTGTTGTTTTGCCGTCTGTTCCTTTTACATCTGCAAGTTTCAAAAGTGTGTTGAGCCTGAATGCTTGAGCACCGCCACGATATGTGCCATCGTTCAATCGGTTTCCTGTCTTTAGAACTGCTTCTAATAGCTTTTGGAAGAGCCTGTTTTTTCTAAGTTTATTGCAAGAAACCTGCCATTTAGATCAGATGCAACAACAACAATCATGCTATATTAATTTGTTCTGTTTTTAAGTTAACCAATCACTAATCATATGTTTTGAAAGTGTAAATATCGATTGAATTTGTAAGCGTAAATAGGATTTTGATTGTACATCTTAGGGTTTAGAATGATTTTAGGGTTTTGATTTTGATTTGTTCATGAGTGAATGATTTTAGGTGTTTTTTCTTTTAATTTAATTTTAACAATTTAATTGTATTTTTAAAAATATTGTCACAATTATAAAAATGATTTTTAAAAATATAAATTATATTTTTTAATAAAAAATAATACAATAATGAGTTTATTCTACGTAAGCGTTTGTCACGTCACCTTTTTATTGACACGTCATTAAAAAAATGACAACTCATCATGATTTGGCCTCAAATTCTGTTTGGGGATTAAAACTGAGGACAAACAAAATGGGAGGACTACTTTCAATTTTCACCTATAATAGGGGGACCAAAAGTGCAATTAAGCCTTATTTTTATTATTAATTGGAATAATTTATTTTTTTCATAATTTTTGATATACAATATTTTTCTTTAAATTTCTATTATAAAAATTTAAGTTTAATTTTATTTTAAATTTAAATTAAAATAATATATAATAATATTAATTAAAATATTTAAATTATATTTATATTAATATTTAAAATTATATTAAATATAAATAAAGTATTAATGTATGAATTAAAATTGTAAATCTAATATAATTTTTTAAAATAAATAAAAAGTAAATAAATTATTTCAAGATATAACGTGACTATTTAACGAAATCATTTTGAATTCAGAGTCGTAGTCTAAGTATCTAAGAGAATCTCCAACGGTTGCTAATCATTTTGAACCAACGGTATCCAAAATAAGTTTGCTCGTCAATGTGTAATTACTTAACTTCCAGTTCTTTGTGGGTTAGCTGTCATCACGGTACTCTCACCAAGGAACGATACTTCCATAATTTAATTATAATAAAATTATAACTGCGCGCTACCTTTTATTAATGTATTATTAATAATAAATTTATCCTTTTTTATTAATTTATAGCCGTTAACTTTTTTTTAATTTATTATTAATAATAATTTTGTAATAGTTAGTTTTTGTTGTTGTTAATATATAACCTTTAGTCTTTTTTTTTCTTTAATTAAAGATTGTTAGCTTATTAATAGAAACATTTTATTATGCATACTTTTTCTTTAATTAATGATTGTTATTTGTATATAAGATGATTTTTTAAAAGTTAAACCATAAAGAAAGAATGAATTGATTCATGGTTATGTAGTATAGTATAGTAAAACCTATTTAAATGAATCATGTTGAGTTCACCAATGGAGTAAAAATGAGTGAGTTGTTTCAAGATAATGTGGCACACTGGACTTGATCTAAAGAACCTATCTTAATTTTGTGATCGGACATGCTATAACTATATTTGCTATATTTCCGTAAAATTGAAAAACTGTATTTACGTTATTTCCGTAAAATCACATCCCATCCCATCACCTGAGAAACTGTTACACATTCAACGCATCTTTTTACCCAAAATTCAGCAACAGCAAAGTTGAGGTACACTTTTCTCTTGCCCTCTAATACTCATAATCCATTCTGCTTCTCACTCGAAAAACCATGTTTCTTCCTACTCAAAAGTTGAGACTATGACTATTGTAACAACATATAGCCATGATGAAAATAAAGAAGACAGATTGAGTGGTTTACCCGATGTTGTGTTACTTCACATATTATCGTTTTTGAAGGCTAAAAGGGCCGTTCAAACATGTCTACTGTCCAAAAGGTGGTACAATCTCTGGAAGCATGTTCCCACCCTTGAAATACATTACTCACACTTTAGAACTTTCAGAAGTTTCACCCAATTTATCTATCAGATTTTGTCTCTTCGTGATCCCTCAAGCGCACTAAACACTCTCGATATTGAACATGTTAACCTCTATCATTTATTGGACGCTAAACTACTCAAAACTGTTATAAATTATGCAGTTGCATACAATGTTGAGCGATTGCGAATGCGTTTCAAAAGTGATATTAAATATTTTCCGCCTTGTTTATTTTCATCTCACACATTAAAGTATCTTGAACTTTTGGCTAGTCATAACTCACTTCCAATAATATTTCCTAATTCTCTAAATTTGCCAGAATTAACCACTCTATCTCTAAGTCACTTTTACTTTAGTGTTGGCGGCGATGGTCGTGCTGAGCCCTTTTCAACATTTAATAAGTTGAAGAATTTGAAGATTTTTCTTTGTTTAGTTGTTGATGCTGAAAAGCTCTTCATATCAAGTGCCACGCTTGCCAACTTAATACAAATTGACTATCCTTATTTTGGGATCAAATTCGAGTTATCCACTCCAAGTCTTTGTACCTTTGAGTTTGAGGGTACTCCTCTTCAGAAACTATGTGGGAGAAACAACAATCTCTCTTCTGTCAAACATGCAAATATTAATCTAGAATCGCATTCAATTCGTCCGGATACTCCTTTGGCTCTATGCAAGTGGATGATTGAGCTTGCTAATATAGAATCATTGTCAGTTTCTCTAGCTGCTATAAAGGTACTTTAATTTATTGAATGTTTGATTTGAGAAAATTGTGAGTTTCATTTTCACTTTTCATAACAACAACTTTTCTTGCTTGGTTATTTTTTTTAGTTTTAGTTTTTGCCAAAAACATATGAGTTGCATTAAATTTATCCTGATTCACGATTATCTCTCCTTGATTAGGCTCTCTCGTTAGTTCCTAATTTATTGAACACCCAAATTCGTTCCTTACGTAATTTATTGAACACCCAAAGTTGGAGCAGACTTGTTACACCCATCCATACCTCATGGAGTAGTTAAATTTTTGATTCAAAACTCACCATCAGCAAAGGTTGAGTTCATATCAGACATTGATTAAGGTAAATACGAATTCAATTTTTTAAACATAATTTTTCTTGTTTGGTATCTCTAGTTTTAACTTATTATCACTGAATTCAATCATTTAGGTAAAGAAACAAAATTAACTTGAATACTAATCTTGTATACATTTGCCAGCTTTCACAGGAGCTTCAGAATTATGAAGTTGGCGAAGAAGATGAAAAAGTGGACTGCAAAGTTTAGAACAATCGAGTGAAAGACAAGAGTAGTAATCTATTCGTTATTTTCTGTTTTTTCTTCATATTAGGAATCTGATTTGCTTCCCAAGACCTATATTTTGAATTGCATGTTTGGAATTTCATGAACTTGTTATTTTGAATTCTTTTGTTTATGAGTGATTTATGTGGGAGAAGAGTTTTAGCTTATTTGATTAATACAATTTAAACCTAAGGATTATTTTATATATTCATAGGGCGATCGAAGTACCTCTATAAAATTTACACAGTGATGAGTCAACTTGATATATAGATTATGTAGCTTTGATTTCCTTCAAATTTGTATTTCCATGAATTGGTTATGTGGTTCAATTTTTCCATCTTTTGTGTTATAATCGATTAGCTAATTATAGTGCTAAGAAGAACATCTTCATAGGGGTTGTGTTTAAGTTAATTACGCAACAAACTAAATAATACTTAGGTGAGTAAACGATTTATAAATTGTATGTTTAGATACAAATGAAATAAAATTAACTAGATAAAGACGATGAGAAAAAAGATTATGGAATTCGAATTATCTAATTTTTACTTTGCGATTATTGATTCACTATTTTAATAATTTAACCTATTTGATTACATTAAAATTCATTTTTTATAACAACGAACCTTAATTCATTAGATGATCAAACTTGTTATTCAAGGCATGTACTATGATTATTATTCAATTCCCTAACTCAATTTCTTGACTCAATAATTGCATAATGAAAATCACACGCTTGTTTGAGTTCGTGTAAGACTCATAATCTGAATTTGTTTGAAGTTAATACAAGTTCTTGGACTTAATGGTGTTAATTTTTTCAATTGAAACCAGACACAATGTTTAAAGATCACTATTAGTCTCTAAGTTCATACCTGCTAGCTTGAGAAGATGATGTGTTGTGGGGCGAGAACACAAGACGATGTTGGGCTTTGTATAAAAGACATGGCACACAATAAAGAAGCTAGGGAGTTTTTCATACATATAAAATATAAAGTAGACCAAAATCAATCCGAATATAAACTATATAACTTTCAATGGTATTACTTTTTCCGCAAAATAGACACAAATCTTCAAAATATTAGTCAAAAACTGTTATGGTTGCAAATAAACTTTAATCTTATTAATAATTGTCTTTGAGAACTAAATTAAAATTACTTCAAATCAGAATCATTGACCAAAGCACGAACAATGTTGTTTATTGTTTTCATCATGAGTGTGTTTGTAGCATCATTCACATATTTTAAATTCATAATTTTTAGACTATCTATTTGGAGAATCACAGTTAGCAAATCTTTTTTAATACAGGGAGACAAAAAATCTCATAAAATAAATTCAGTTATATAAAAATCTACATTAGTTAATTTATCAACATAACTATTACTTTCTTGATAAATATAAGTTATTATGAAGCAACTACCTATGATAAATTGAATATGATTACTCTATTTATTCTTAAGATTTTAGGAAACAATAGAGAGATCACTAAAAGTTTAAACAGTTATGTTAGAATCGCACTTCAACCATATATTCGTCCAACCTATTTTTACTGTCTACTCAATAGCCCATATTACATCAGTTAGATAAGCATGAAGAGTCGTCGAAACTCCTAAATGAGTTACAAATCCACCAAGAAAAGATCCATAATGATCTCCAAAAAGTTCTTTACGAGTAGAACAACCATGGGAACCCCTTGGAGCACTACCAATATTGCATTTTACCCAAGACAACGAAAGAATTTTCATATTACTCTTTAATTATCGGAGCGTTTGATGCATGACAAGCAATATTAAATTCTCTGAGATATGCACGTCTAGACAAAAAACTTGTAAGTCAATGTAACATCAATGATGAGAGAATTTGTATTATAAACTATAGTTTCTAACTAATATTTTGTTTTAACGAATAGCGACAAGAGACCCAATCCGATCAACCGTTGGGTCGTCATATCTTGTGGAAGGAAGCTCGGGTAAATAAGGATGGAGTGGTTGATAACGAAAATGTTCAAAAAGTAATAGAACTTTGTGTAAGTATATTATGACTTTAATATTTTTCAATATTGTATTTATCACTTGAATACTTTTTAATATTGTATTTTAAAAAGGCTAATGAACTTAACTATTTTAATGTTACATGTATTTTAGGAGACCATCCAACAAAGTTCTGAAAATGAAGAGGGCAACAAGGCTAGTTGCAGGGACATTTTGGGCAAAGTTTTTAATGTTCCTGAATATTCTGGTCGAGTTAGGGGGAAGGGATTTGGCGTAACTCCCAGAAGCTTTTTTCCTTAAGAGAAGCGCCAAAAACCTTCCAACGAGGAAGTATTAGAGAAGCTCAGAATCCTATCTGAGCAAGTGGCACAATTGGTGAATACGAACAAAGAAAAGCAACTTCCGGATCAGCTCCAAGGTGAAATACAAATGGAGAGTGAAAGCGGGAGTTGCAACGTCGGTTTGAAAATTATTCCCAAGGTAATTAATTACTTACTTGCTTATGTAATTACTTATGCATTAAACAATATATATTAACTGTACTTATGTTTTAACTATTGATTTAGGGTGTCACTTTGTGTTTCCTATACTTGTCCTCGCCCACTCATCGGAAGGTGGGAAAAGGAAAATTGTACAATACTTTGGGAGAAGTATTGCACAATACTCCGATCCCAAAGGGCCATGTCAAGGTATCGCCTACTGTTGCTTTCGAACCAACTGCACCGTTGCCGATATCGGACAACGACGGAGATATGCAGACAATGGGCGAAGCTATTGGTAGTTACGTGGCATGGCCCACGAACCTTGTTGCCCTCGTTAAAAGCCCTCCAAGAAACAAATCAGTTACGTCTCCCGATAAGGTTTGTCACATTTATTGCATAAGCTTTGTCAATTTTTTCAGATTCAATAAACTAACATTTAACCTCATTTTTGTAGGTCCAAATAAATAAACCACCCGCACATCCAAAAAAAGGCAGCAAACCTCAAAAATTGGAGGCCAATAAAGCTGCCAATAAGGCTGCCAAATTACAAAGGCCGGAGGCCAATAAAGCTGCCAAACTTGCAGCAATAAAAAAATTGGATCGTGGCAAATCAGTCATTGCTGCTGCTGCTCCTAAAATAAGTCAGCCACGCCTTGGTAATACAGGGCGTGTCTTGACATCCAAGTAAAAAAGAACCTGTGCAGCAGCGACGGTTCGCGCATGATACACATGAATAAAGAAATATTCGGAGAGGAGTATGAGGAATTGTTCGACAAGAAGCACGTATACGAACTTCTCGAACATAAGGAGCTCAGTGTAACTGTAATGAGCTTGTATATAAGGTAAAAAATACTTTTAATTGCATTTATTGGTAATTAATTAATAATGTATTGGTAATTAATCTAGTTTAAAATTTTCATTGAAGGTTTTTGCATGAGAAGGTCGTGTGCCCGAGGAAATTATCGAATAAATACTCATTCTTCTCTCCGCATAAGACGTCCATGTGGAAACTCGATCCAGACAATGTAAAAAAATATATTGTAGATATGTTATTAGCAAATAAAGAAAAGGATAAATTGTTCTTCGCACCATATAATTCAAGGTACGGAATTTTATCTTTCTTAATTGATGACAATTTAATTTATTAGTTGTGTATAAACAAAATTTCTTAACCAATTTTTTGTTGTTGTAGGGCACATTGGGTGCTATTTGCAATCAATGGGGTCTCTGAAGTTATATACTATTTGGATCCCGTGCATGGCGATTACAACAATTACAACAATCACTCCGAAGTAAAGACTATGCTCGACACGTAAGTAATATTCATTTTTTTCTTACATATATATATATATATAAATAATGTGTTTGTTCATGCTATAATAATCACATTTATTCATTCGATAGTGCCTTAAAAGTTTATCGAGCTCAAAGAGGTGCAGTAGTGTCGAAGCAAAAGTCTAATAATATTACATGGATCCCAATAAAGTGCCCTCGTCAAACAAACAACATTGATTGTGGGTACTACGTATTGAGATTCATGAAGGAGATTGTTGACAAGAATCAAACTATTATCCCAAAAACGGTACGGTATTTTGATTATATGATTTTCATATATAAATTATCTATATATTTGATACTAACTTAATATAATATGTTCAATTTTTATATTGCAGTACTTTGAAAATTCCAGTCCATCATATTCTGAGCAAGATCTGATGGAATTAAAGGAGGAATGGTGTGAGTATGTGCTTGAAATGAAAATTATTTGATTTTCTGGGAAATAGCATGCTGCTGAGCAAGGGATTTGAATATTATATGGTGCATAGTTATTATATGTATATGATCATAGGACAATATATAAACATGCATATGAATATGTTGTAAATTAGGTTCAATGTATATTTAATTACTTATGTTGTAAATTACTGTGTTATAGGATAATATATATGTATCATATTGTGTGAACTGATTATGTTTTAACTGATTTTGGGCTCTGGTTCTGGTTCTGGTTGTGTTACTGATTCTGTTTCTGTTTTAAATTACTGATTCTGGTTGTGTTATGTTGTGTGAACTGGTTCAAACTAATTTTGGATAAAAAGATAAAAGACAGCGCTTTATAAAAAAAGTGCCATAAAAAGCTAAAAAACACTTTTAAAATATATACAGGGTTTAAAAAAAATAAAAATAAAAAAACACATTTTACAGCGCTTGTTATAAAAAGCGCTGTAAAAGGCATACCAAATTATGAATTATGGGTATGCCTTTTACAGCGCTTGTTACAAAAAAGCGCTGTAAAAAGGTACCCCAAATATATGAAATATGGGTAAGCCTTTTACAGCGCTTGTTATAAAAAAGCGCTGTAAAAGGTACCCCAAATATATGAAATATGGGTATGCCTTTTACAGCGCTTGTTACCAAAAAGTGCTGTAAAAAGGTACCCCAAATATATGAAATATGGGTAAGCCTTTTACAGCGCTTGTTATAAAAAAGCGCTATAAAAGGTACCCCAAATATATGAAATATGGGTATGCCTTTTACAGCGCTTGTTACAAACAAGCGCTGTAAAAAGGTACCCCAAATATATGAAATATGGGTAAGCCTTTTACAACGCTTGTTGTTAACAAACGCTGTCAAAGGGGCATAATAAGCGCGCGTTATAAAAGGTGCCTTTAAGAGCGCTTTTTTACAAGCGCTGTTGTAGCTTTTACAGCGCTCGAATCCACAGTGCTTTTTTTTTTTGAAAAAGCGCTGTAGAAGGCTTAAAAAAAGCGCTGTAAAATGCAATTTTTAGCGTAGTGGCATGAGGTGAGATGCATGATATGATGCTAGAATGATGCATACATGATTAGTGCAAGATGCATGGATCTAACATCTATTGTATATACTGATGCAAAAACTCAAGATACACACCTAATCTTTAGTTTCTTGTTTGTCATCATTGTTTATTTTTTAGAACAAGAGGATACAATGACCTTGTTTGGTGAGAAAGGTGTTTTTTATGTAAGAAATGAATTTCTTGACTTGAACACTTCCTTGAAAAACTTCAATATGTAAACCAAGATTTGAACTCAAACTCAAGAAAAATCAAGTTTGGTGAGAAAGGTGTTTTTTATGTAAGAAATTAATTTCGTTACTTTTAGCTATTTACAATGAGTTTTTCATGTATTATTAGAATTATAACAATTATATGATACTGTAATGACATATGCAATATGAACTTTATGTCAATGTCACTTAGACTTTCATATGAAGATGATTTTATATGTTTTTATCAGTAAATTTGTATTTTACAAAAATAATCAAAGAATTATAATTTGGCCCACAATAATTTTTTAAAAATTTTGTACATGCATAAGAATGTCATAATAGTTTATTGACACAATAGACTATATGCAAATATGAATGCTATATCTCCATGTAAGGCTATTTTTTTCTTAGGAAATGAATATCATGACTTAAATATGGATTTGATTTGGATGGAGCATTGATTTTTCTTCAATTTTTAATAAGTGTGCATGCTCATTTTTTTTTTTTTTTACTTTTGGCTATTTACAATGAGTTTTCATGTATTATTAGGATTGTAACAATTATATGATGGTGTAATGACATATGCAATATGAACTTTATGCCAATGTCACTTAGACTTTCATATGAAGATGAATTATAATTATAAAAATAATCAATGAATTATAATTTTTTTTCTTTAGAAATGAATATGTAAGCTTAAATATGTATTTGATTTGGACTTTTTATAAGAGTGAATTTTTGTGTGACAAATGCAAGAATTTGACATGACACATATCAAATTTGATTTATTTTGTTTTAGATGATGATAATATGAGGAATGCTTTGATGTCACATTTGTTTTGCTATAAAATGACAAGTAATGCAAAGAGACACACATTAATGCTATTGAAAATGTAACTAATTTTCTATTGATCATGACCACTTTATTTTTCCTTTTTTTATTTTCAACAAAGGATAATCTTAATTTGAATTTGGAAAAGAACAATGATTCCATTATAACATACATAGGTTTTACTTACATTTAAAAGATTCGTGAGTTTTCTTAGTTAGTGACCATTTCCCAAAGTGGCTCTATGATTTTGAATATGGTTCCTAGATCCATGTATTCCATATTTAAATATTGTCAACAACAATAGGTAAACTATTAGAAGTGACACTAATTCTCAATGAAACTCTGGATGAAGGTTTCATGCTAACCAAACATGATGTACATTAAGAAAGCTAACACTACGCATCTTCAAACGAATCTTAAGTTTTACTTAAACCTTATATTAAGGTCTCATTCAAGTGTGTGCAAAAGTGTTAGTGTAGTGTGTGAATAGAAGTATAATCCAATAAAAGGATGCAAAGTGCTAAATATCTATATATATATAATGAACAACAAACATATAAAAGTAAAAAAAAAGTTAAGGAGAAATAAATATAGATGTTAATAAATTTTACACAGTTAATTATGTTAGGCTTGACAATCTAAGGATCCCCAATGGAGTCACCAGCTGTCACGCCATAAAATTCCGTATGTTTCTTTAATTCAATGGAGTCGCCACCAAAGTTTATTTAAAATAGAGAAAATGTTGGGAAACCCCTTAAAATAGATCCAAAGGGAGTGGGAAGCTGCAAACAAATTCATAAAGAGAGAAATAAGTTTCATTGTTAAAAGAAAGAGAGTGAGAGAGAAGAAACGCACAAAAAACTGCTACGAAAAGGGAGTTGATGCGGTGGTGGTTCACCAAAGTTCGATGTTGCAGAAGTGGCTGGGTGGATTCTCTGACTGTAGGGCTCGCGGTGCCTTACAACAGAAACAGAGGTCAATTTGATGACAATTTCATAGGAGATTTGTAAAGCATGATGAAGGTGGTGATGTGTGTGACTCATGCTATTTCTAACTCTACATTTTTCTTATATTCTACTATTTTATTTTTCTACTTATATGGTTTTTTTTTTTTTCATCGTTCAAACATTTTTTGCATTATATTTTTTATTATTGTTTTGATGGTAGTAGAAAGATGATGATTTGTATGATTGAGGCTATTGAAGGCTAGAAAATGGAAATGTGTTGGTTTGATATAGCCTTATCTTTTACTGAATCTAGATTTCTCAGTTGTTACTTTTTTCATTCTTTTTTTTTTTCCCTTTCTTTGGTGTCATCTTTAAGAAAAAATCGTTCTCCTGGATTGAATTTTTGGTTCTCAATTCATAGACTATAAGGATGAATCGTTGCGTCCATGAGATAAATTGAGTTCCAATTTTTCTATTGTTTTGCATAAATTATAGAGTGACAAGGGAAGATGAGACTTCTACTTTTTGGTGAAATGCAAAGTTAATAAAGATGGGACTTCTACTTTTTGATGGAGTGCAAAGTTGGTGAATATTTAAAAGGAGGGAAACATAGAAACATAAAATATGGAGGAGGGATGCTTATACTATTTCTACCAAAAATATTATTTTTATTCGTTTGTTAGTTATTGTTACTTTTTTTTATGATGTAAATTGAACACTTTGTTAAAACATCAATGAGAATGTGAGTTCGATTATTGGAATATGTAAAATTAAACATATTATTATAACTTATGATTATTTAGAATTGTTTAATTGGTCGGCAAAATTGTGGTATGACATAGTGATTGTTCCGTATGAGATTAATGCTTGAATTTATATTACGAAGACTTTTATTATAGATATTAAACATTTACTATAAATTTTATGAATTTTTACTTTGTGAAGTTTTGAATATTTTGATATATTTCACGTATTTATTTTAATGTATTTATTTATAGAATTGTTCATTGAACAGTTCAATCGAGATTCAATCTGTTGAATTAATTGATCCAAGACTTAGAATTCTTGCCACCGGTCTAATTTTTAAAATATTGGTTTAAAATCTTCCGGAATTGAAATATTAAACAGAATTATTTTAAATAAGGTATAATTTATGTGTAAAATTACAAGTTTCGAGAGAATGTTTGCATGATTTATCAGGTAATGAGTATGCTGTTAGGAAACTAATTTTACCCTGTTAGTAGTGTTATAGTGATGGGGAACTATAAAGATAATATTTCGTCACTTAAAGTGATATTAAGCTTGACCATACATTAGGAATACTCTTTAATTTTGTAAACATTTTTGTCACCTAAAAAATCGATTATAAAAAAATGATTTTTAACCAAGAAATTGGACTTTATTTATTTTGTTAGTTTGATGTATATTCATGTAAAAACTCAGTTGCTACCAATAGATAATTTAGTATACATAGAGTCAAAAAGTAGAAATTTGACATCCTAATCGTTATTAATTAAATTTTATCACACCATATCTCGATTACTAATATTCAAATAAAATAATCCTTTTGTATTCATCTAAGTGTTATTAATTTTGTTTCAATTAAAATTAAACACTACATTTGTGGATACACTTTTATTATTATTATTATTATTTTGCATAATTTGATACATTTGTCAAATTTTTATTACGAAACTAATTTGTACTCTCAAACAAGTTTTTATTTTTGAGCCCACAAAATGATAGTTTTCCCCCTTTAAACATAGGAGATGGAGATAAATAGCCTTTGTTGGAAGCCATTTATGGTGTTTTAAAGGTTTTTTTTGTGAAATTTTTCTCGTTGATTTTTTCTCACTTACAAAGTTTTTGATTGGTTTTGTTTCTTTACAAATCCCTTAAGATCATTGAAGCTCTATATACTAAGTAAAAAAACACAAGTTGCCAAATATGGAGAAAACAAGAAAAATCAGCGACATAAAACATGTAGAAAAAAAGTTATTAATACATTACTTGAATAAAGAGTACAACATAATTGTATAGATTGATGTGCAATGTACAGAGTTGTTTGTTTGACTAGAATAAGAATCTGCAATGTATAATAACTATCATTCTTTTTGTTCCCTCAACATACCACACATCCAACACTTTAAAAGGTATCGTATTTCACCTAATCATGACAACTACACTGTATAACAAAATAAACATACTACAACTTAAAAATATATTAAAAAGTCTCAAATTCTAACATAACCAGAGAAGAAACGAAGAAATATGATCATTTATTTATGCAATGTAATATTTCTGTCTCGGTTGGCTCTCTTCCCTCTAATAATCAATTATCCACTGTTGTGCAAGAAACTAATTAAGTTTTGAGAAGAGTTCAGAGAAAAAGATATATATTGCCCTTAAAAAAAGATTGGTACATGGCTTAGAGAGGTAAGACATTAAAAAAATTGTTCAATAGGTAGTACTTTAAAAATAGGAGGAAGTATTTTCCTGAAATAAAAAATAGAATGACTAAATGTTGTCAAAATATTGATGTGCATATATTGTAAAAATAAACAACTTTTTTGGGTGCATCAAACCATGTATTGGTTGTGTCACAATAAAGTCCAAAAATATCCATTCCAGTTGCTTCAAGTTTCACTTCACCCTAACAACCTGCTTAGTGAATATGCAAGCAATACATATAATTTTCAACACAAACCACTCAAGGAAAAATAAGAGTTATAAACGTTTTATTATTTAGGGTGTTTCAAAATCAAAGACCGAACTTCATAATTTCAAAATCGAACAAAATACGCCATTTCTGTTTCCAGCAAATATTTAAACATCGACTCAATCAATTCTCGCCTATCATATATAAACCAAACAAAAGAAAATATTGTCATAGTAGATTTTATTTGTTTTCGATGAAGAAGCCAACATATTACATGAAAAAAGCACTGCCATATAATTAATTTAGCCCCTTCAATATTTATATTGGTAACACTTGATTCGATTTGTGGTCCTAGTTCATTAATTCTTAAAATTTTTGCACTTAGTGTCACGATCCAGAAATTGAACGCCATGATCAACGCACAAATTATACTCATAGTGTGACAAGCCTATCAACAAACCTAACAATTAAGCAATTAAATAATTCTAAATAACCATTTCAACATATATATAATTTTTCTCGAGATTTCAAACTTTAATCCCAATGATTATTTCAAAGAGCGAATCTAAATATTTAATGTATTTCCAAATGAAAATCTAGACTCAAAATATATGCGAAATACATCACGAGTTAACAAATACTTATTATGATTGTTGACGTGTTCTTCTTATTTGTATTATACTATCAACATGATTTTGAAACTCACCTCTTTCGTTGTTTTTGTTTGATTGACTTGGCTATGCACTTGTAAAATCGCAATTATTACAGGTTAATGAATCTTGAAGTTCAACTTTGGGAGAAATCCTTTTCTGATATGTGATATTGGGAATGAGAGTTATAAATTCTATTTTACTTATTTAATTAGAAACGACTCTTAATTTGTATGAAAATCTTATAAGTAATAATAAGTTTTTGAAATTAAATTAAGAAATTATAGTTAAATCAAGTTTATGGAGATTGCACTGTTTGATAGGAAGAAAAAAGTTTTAAGTGTCCCATTTGTATTTTAAGAAATATGATATCCCGAATAAAAGTTTCTTTTACTTTGAAATAGTTTTTATTTATCCGCTACAATTTTTTATAAAAATATGGTATAAATTATTTTTGAGTTTAGGGTGTTACAAGTTGTAATACATAATTTAATTTAATTAAGATTGTATACTTGATTTTTTCTTGCTTGAATTAATTGACTCTAAATTGCATGGGTATCTAGGTTTTGTTTTAGTCTGAAGTAAGAAGCTACAACACTTTCAACAATAAAAACGGTGATAAATGACCAAACTAGAGTGTGTAGATCTATCTCATGATGGACCACATATAGGGGCAGACATTGGGTCGGTTCGGGCTCAAAAACAATAACCGGCCCAAACCACGGGTGTTGGAAATAGACCCAATGCAATCCACCCAATGACTCGGTTTGTACGGGTTGTGGGTTTGCGGGTTTTCGGGTAAAACGGGTGGGTAAATTTGGTTTGGGCCAATCATTGAGCCATTAAAATTATCCAATCCAAATTGCTTTTTTTTTTTTTTCTGTGATGGAGGTAGGGAAAAAGAAAGAGGGCATTACCGTCAATGGAACCGGTGGCTAAGTTTTTGTTTAGTTAGAAACAAAAATGATGGAGGTAGGTTGAGGCTTTGCACATGAGGAATCGGTGGTGGTGACTCCGAAACAAAAACGGTGGAGATGGTGGTTTCGAAACAGAAACGATGGAAGTCATGGCTTCGAAATAGAAACGATGAAGATTGTGGCTTCGAAACAGAAACAGTGAAGATGGTGGCTTTGAAACAGAAACGGTGGAAGTGGTGGCTTCGAAACAGTGGAGGTGGTGGCTTTGAAGAAGAAACAATGAAGCCGTCAGAGTTTGAGTTAGGATGATGAATTGAAAATATTAGGGTTTAGTTTTAGTTAAATGAGATTCTGAATTTGGGCCTATCTTTTACTGGACTGGGTATAGTTAGATAATTGTTTTTTTATAATTTGAGTCGGACGGGTTCGGGTATCCGTGGTCCCAAAATTCTTAACCGACTCCGCCCACTATAAACCACGTGAATCCATTTTTATTTACCCGCGAACCCGTCTACCCGCTTTTGACCCGCTCGTTATAAAAATTGGGCTACGAGCTGCTCGGTTTTATTCGGGCCGCATATGGTTGTCCACCCCTAACCACATATATGAGTCCAGTTAGGTTGGCCTACCATTCCGTAAGACGATGAATTTGTCCAAATTTTTTGTTAAAAGTGCACAATGTTTTGGGTATCTCACTAGTATTTTTTATTTAATTTTTATAATACATAAAATTCATAATATTTTTTTATAAAATAAATTTATAATATAATTTGAAAGGATATAAACAATATTAAAATATTCAACATCAATTAATAGTGAGAAACTCTCCCTAAAGATATCTTGTTTTATAACCAACAATTTTTAGCTATATAAAAGTTATAGTTAGAAATTGTTAAACATAATTATTACAGAAACTTCTTATAGCCTTTTCAATCCCAATACTAATTATAATTTTGATAGAATGTTTCTTTCAAAAAATGATTGAAATGGAAGTTGTTTGAATTTAAAAGGCACGAACTCCTAATTTATAATGGGTGTTTTCCATACGTAATATATCATTTAGTTTTAAAAACAAAAAATTGAATTATAACTACAAATTATAACAAAAATAAATAAATAAGAAATAAAAAACAAAAGTTTGATATGAGTTGCTACTAATAATAATTAGGGTCTTGCTAAAGACAAGATAGGAGATGTTTCCTTTAAGCTAGACATCAGCCAAACATATGACATAATTGATTGGCATTATTTACATGTGGTCATGACTATGATAGGTTTTTCAACTCAATGGATCAGTTGGATTATGCTCTGTATGGAATATGTGAACTATTCAATTTTTGTGAATAATGATTATGTTGGTCTTATTACCCCGAACAGGGGTTTACTATAAGACGAACATTTATCTCCTTATTTGTTTATTATGGGGGCGGAAGGCCTCTTAATCCTTGTCAAACAAGTATGGCACGTGCAGAGATTCATGGCACTAGAATTTGCATAAATGCTCCAATCATTTCACACTTACATTTTGTCGATTATTGCTTTTTATTCTTCATGGCAACCACTAATGAAGCTTCGGCTATGAAAAATATCTTGACCACTTATGATACTATGTCTGGACAAGCAATCAACTACCAAACATTAGAAGAAAAAAATTTGTAGTCGAAATATGGTTTATATACTGGAAGACTCTATTTAAGCTCTTAGAGTGCATTCAATTCTTGGCAAAAAGAAGTATCTTGGGCTTACTTCAATGATTTTCCAAAGCAAGAAGGCCCCTCTTAATTTTATCAAAAACAAAGATTGGAAGAAATTTCATTCTTGAAGTAGGAAATGTTTGTCGAAAGTTGGTCGATAAATTCTTATAAAATTTGTTATGCAATCTATTTTGACATATCTTATGAGCATTTTCCTATATATCTTATAAAATTATTATAGTTTGCAATCTAGAGAAATCCATTGTTTGTCTTGGGATATGCTTGTTGGAACAGGTTGTATATTTTTAGAGGAATTGGAATTGAGAAGAAAAGAGAAGAAAATAGAGAAAACAAAAAACAAAGATTGATCTTCTGCTTTCTAAAGATTGATCTTGGTTCTACAAAAGATTGATCTTTTCACTCTACAGATCGATCTTCTGGTTCTTTGTTACAACATTACACTCTACTTCTTCTGGATTGATCTTAGCCTTTTATAGCAACAGTTTTTTCCTTATTTGGTTCAACACATTAAACCAACTTCTAACCATATTCTAACTAACTTCTAACTACATTTTAACTAACTAATTACACATCATTTTGAATTATATCTAACATGCTCCCTAATTCAAAAGTGATTCAATTTGAAGTTAATCCAAGCTTGATTCTCATCTCTTGGAACTTCACTCTCTTCAAACTTTTTGTTAAAATGTTAGCCTTTTGATCATTTGTGTTCCAATGTTCCAGCTTTATCTTGTCCTTCATTACTTGATCTCTTAGGAAATGAAATCTTGTTTCAATGTGCTTGCTCCTTCCATGGACACTTGGATGCCTTGCTAGATCTATTGCTGATTTGTTGTCTATCTTCATCTTTACTGCATTTTACTTCTCAGTCCCAGTTCTGCCATTAGTTCTGCCAGGCACACAATTTGGCATGCTCCCATGGATGCAGCCACATACTCAGCTTCACATGTGAACAATGCAACTATGCTTTGCTTCTTTGAACACCATGATATTGGTGAGTTATTGATTGTAAATACATTGCCTGTTGTGCTCTTTCTATCATCCATATCTCCATACCAATCAGCATCAGTGAATCCAATCAGTTCAGCCTCTTCTTCATCTGGTTTTGTAGAGTACAGCAGGCCCAATTCAATGGTTTCCTTTATGTATCTCAAGATCCTTTTTGCTGCCATGTAGTGTGATGTCCTAGGCTTCTTCATGTACGTACTAATCAGTCCAACACTATATGAGATATTTGGCCTAGTGTTGCACAAGTATCTCAAGGATCCTACAATTTGCTTGGAGGTTGTAGGATCAATCAATTCATCATTGCCTTCTTTGGACAGCATCAGCCCTAATTCTGATGGGGTGCTGCTTTTATTGCAATCTTGCATCTTAAACCTTTTTAATACATCACTTGCATACTTTCTTTGATACATAAAAATTCCATTTTTTCTAGTTTCAAATTCAATACCAAGGAAATATGCAAGCACGCCTAAATCAGTCATCTCAAATTCCTTCTCCAATCTGAATTTGAACTCATTGATTTTCACTTCATCACTGCCTGTTTGCAGTAAATCATCGACATAGAGGCATATCAGCAATGCAGGTGATGCTGCTGCCTTCTTGACATACACTCCATGCTCATTCACACACTTTTCAAATTGCTGTTCTATGAGAAATCTGTCAATTCTCTTGTTCCAAGCTCTAGGTGCTTGTTTCAGGCCATATAAGGCTTTCTTTAATTTGTAAACATGATCTTCTTTGCCTGTTTTCACATATCCAGGAGGCTGTTTCACATACACTTCTTCATCCAATTAGCCATTGAGGAAGGCTGATTTAACATCCAATTAGCCATTGTAGCAAGCAATTGAAACTACCATTCTTATTGTTTCAATTCTTGCTACTGGAGCAAATACCTCATCATAGTCCAGCCCATGTTTTTGCAAAAATCCCTTTGCTACAAGTCTGGCCTTGTACCTTGAAATCTACCCATCAGGTTTCAATTTCAGTTTATAAACCTATTTCACATCAATAGGTCTTTTATTCATTGGCAGGGTCATCAACTCCCATGTTTTGTTCTTTTCTATAGCTTCTAGTTCTTCATCCATTGCTGCCATCCATCTAGGATCACTTAATGCTTCTTCATCACTTATTAGTTCTGATTCAGCAAGCAAGGCAAAGTGAATTAATTCTCCATCTGCATTGATAGCTAAGTCAGAAGTTACTTCATATGGCGGCAATATGATTGAAGGTTGTCTAACTCTTGTTGATCTCCTCACAAGTTCAATATTAGGCTGATTTGCTACCTCTGCTGGCTGGTCCTCAACCAATTCAGCTGCTACTGCACTATTGGCTGATCTGGTTGGTATGCTTGGGCTGATTGCATTTGTTGTCCAGTCCCAACCTCTTGATTCATCCACTAGTATGTCTCTGCTTATCACTACTTTGTTCATGTTTGGATCATACAACTTGTAAGCCCTAGTGGCATCATAACCCAGCAACACCATTTGTTCAGCCTTGTCATCAAGTTTCCTCCTGTTTTGAGTTGGTACATGCCTGAAACACAATGAGCCAAACACTCTCAAGTGATTCACAACTGGCTTTTTTCCAGTCCAAGCTTCTTCAGGTGTCCTTGTGCCCAGTCTCTTAGTTGGACACCTATTTAATATGTACACTGCAGTTGATACTACTTCCCCCCAGAATTTATGAGGCACTTTCATCCCTTTTAATATACTTCTAGCCATGTTTCTTCTTTTAGTCGTGCCATTATGTTGGGGAGTGTAGGGTGCAGTTATTTCATGCAATATTCCTTCTCTTTCACAAAAATCATGGAATTCATGAGAGTTGTATTCTCCTCCTCCATCTGTTCTAATGATTTTCATACTAAAGCCACTTTGTTTTTCAGTCATTATCTTGAATTTCTTAAGTATTTCCAGCACTTCATTCTTTCTCTTGATTAGATATACCCAAATTTTCCTTGTAAAATCATCAATGAATGATACAAAGTAATGATTACCTCCTATTGATACTTCTTCAAAAGGACCACATACATCCGAGTAGATTATCTCCATCATTCTTGAGGATCGAGTTTGCACTTCAGCCTTGAATGCGTTTCTGTGTTGTTTGGCCTGACAACATTCTTCACACAGCTCATTTGGCATTTGAATTTTGGGAATTCCTTGCACCATTATATTGTTATGCAACATTTGAAGACTTCTGAAATTTAAATATCCAAACCTCTTATGCCACAGCCAATCTTCACTCAATACTTCAGCAGCTAAGCATTTGCTCTCATTGATCTGGATATCAATCTTGAAGGTTGTGTTTTTTGCTAGATGTGCCTTCAAGATCAATCTTCTTGAATCATCGAACAATCTCATTTCACCTTGTTCCATCTTCATAGAATACCCCTTTTCAAGCAGTTGTCCAAGACTTAGCAAGTTGTTCTTCATATTTGGCACATACAACACATCACATATGAAAGATTGTTTGCCATCCCTTCTCTGAATTAAGATTTTGCCAATACCTCCAGTTGTTATTGTGCTATTGTCAGCAAATCTGATTTCCTTCTTCACCTTCTCATCAATATTTACAAACCAATCTTTATGGCCAATCATGTGATTCAAGCACCTTGTGTCAAGATACCATAATCCTGGACAATCATCCTCCATGCTTGTAGATGCCATCAACAACACTTCATCTAAGTCAGAACTATCTGCCTGGGCCAATTGAGCTTCACCATCATCTCTTTGTACTCTCTTGGATCTGCATTCATCTGCAAAATGCCCATATTTTTGACAATTATAACATTGGACCCTCCTCTTGTCAAATTTCTTTTTGCCAGATGGTTTCATGCGTTTATTATCACTGTTTTGCTGACTTCTTGAGCCTGTTTTTGGTGCCACTTTGACTTGCCCTTCCACTTCTTGTTTTTTACTCCATCTTGATTGGACTTCCTACTGATCTGAGCTTGCAGTGCCTGCGTTTGTGTGTGTGCCTCATCTCTTTCTTTTATCCTTAATTTATGAGCTTCTATGGAGCTTTGCAGATCTTCCATCTTCATTGTATCAAGATTCTTTGATTCTTCAATTGCCACCACTATGTGATCGTGTCTTTGTGTTAGTATCCTAAGAATCTTTTCAATGATCATAACCTCTGTCATCACTTCTCCATTGGCTTTCATCTGATTTGTGATTGTCTGTACTCGATTGAAATAATCAATGACATTTTCATTATTCTCCATTTGCAGTAATTCATACTTTCTTCTTAGCATTTGGAACTTCACTTTATTGGTTTTTTCATCACCTGCATAATACTTCATCAAGATATCCCATGCCTCTTTTGCTGTAGATACCTTTGAAATCCTTTCAAAATTCTTTGAATCCACACTTTGCTGGATGTAAAACAATGCCTTGCAATCTCTTTTCTTGCAATCTTTGAAAGTTGTTTGTTGTCTTTCGGTTGGATTCGCACCAAGTTGTTCATAGCCATCTTGAATAATCTCAAACATTTCTTGAGCTCCCAACAAAGATCTCATTGATGCAGACCACCTCTCCTAGTTCTTCCCATCCATAATTATCAAATTCGATGGAAATCCTCCTCCATTCATTTCTTCTTTCTTTTCTTTCACTCACACTTGTGTTTCCCAATTTTGATTTCCCCTCACACTTGCACTCGTGTTTCCCAAGGTCTAGAACCCAAGCTTTTGATGCCAATTGTTGGAACAGGTTGTATATTTTTAGAGGAATTGGAATTGAGAAGAAAAGAGAAGAAAATAGAGAAAATAGAAAACAAAGATTGATCTTCTGCTTTCTAAAGATTGATCTTGGTTCTACAAACGATTGATCTTTTCACTCTGCAGATTGATCTTCTGGTTCTTTGTTACAACATTACACTCTACTTCTTCTAGATTGATCTTAGCCCTTTATAGCAACAGTTTTTTGCTTATTTGGTTCAACACATTAAACCAACTTCTAACCATATTCTAACTAACTTCTAACAACATTTTAACTAACTAATTACAAATCATTTTGAATTATATCTAACAATGCTCTCAATGCATGCATTAGAATGGTGGAGGTACATAATTGGAAAACATTATAGGTTTCAATTACTCTCTACATGGAAAACAAGGTTGACACTTGATGGTTAACACCTACAATATAGTTGCACGGTTTGTCAAAGCTGTATATTTTCCCGAGCTATGTCTAAAGAAGCATATCGAAAGTAACTTGTAGTTTTGAGCGGCAATATGTGGGGTATTTGACAAACCCATTTTTGCTCAATCAAATCATATGAGTATGCACACTTGAATCATTTGAAAGTCGCTGGCATCATCAATCCCCATTATAAGATTTAGAACTGTTAGAGAAAGGAGGTATTTCTAATAGAAAACTCTCAATTTGCTTGATGCTTAATGTCAAGTACAAGTAGGTATTTATAGGTACAAATAGAAAACTCTACAAACATTTCTAGGAGCTTCCTAATTAATATCGCATTCTAAGAGCTTTGTAGTTAATAGTGACTTATAGGAGCTTCCCACAATTTTCTTTTTTTGTAATTAAAACACTTCTAGATTCTTACATGGAATTCTACATGGTTCTAAAATTATCTAATTTCAAATTAGTAATAACATTGCTCCCCCTTAATTTGAAATTGTCTTCTTCATTCCAAGTCTTGCTCTTAGCCTTTGAAAGTCTTCAAATTTTAACGGCTTTGTAAAAATGTCTGCAACTTGATCTTGAGTCTTCACATATTTAAGCTCAACTTCTTTCTTGGCAATGTATTCTCTAACGAAATGGTACCTAGTGTCTATGTGCTTGCTACGATCATCAAACACTGGATTCTTTGCAAGTGCTTGTGCCGACTTGTTGTCTATATAAATATCAGTAGCTTCCTTTTGTGGTATATGAAGTTCCTCCAATAATCTCCTTAGCCAAATAGCATGACAAGTGCAAGATGTTGCTGCTACATACTCTGACTCACATGTTGAAAGTGTGACAATAGGTTGCTTCTTTGAGTTCCATGAAAAAGCACAGTCTCCCATGAAAAATATAAAGCCACTAGTACTCTTTCTATCATCAATATCTCTCACAAAGTCGCTATCACAAATTCCAAAACATTTAAAATTATTAGAAGAAGAGTAAAATAGTCCATAATCAAGCGTACCTTTAAGGTAGCGAAGTATCCTCTTAGTGACTTTCATGTGTGTAGTAGTAGGAGCTTCCATGAAACGACTCACTACTTCAACCGCATATAGAATGTCAGGTCTTGTACATGTTAAGTATCTTAGGCTTCCAACGAGGCTTTTGAAAAAAGAAGGGTCATCTTTTTGTCCATCTTCAAATTTGACAACTTCAATCCGCTCTCCATTGGTTTGTTCACCGAATTGCAATCAAACATTTTAAATTTCTTCAAAACTTCCTTTGCATAGTTTTATTGAGAAATAAATATACCTTCTTCCAATTGTTTTACTTCTAAGCCTAAATAGTATGACATGAGCCTGATATCAGTCATCTCGAACTCAAGCGTCATGGCCTTCTTGAACTCTTCAAACAAACTTGGATTGTTCCTAGCGAATATAAGATCATCCACATAAAGACAAACAATCAAAATATCTCCATTATCACAAATTTTAACATAAAGAGCATATTCATTGAGATAACGAGCAAACCCATTGTCTTGGAAGTATTTGTCGATGCGACTATTCCATGCTCTTGGTGTTTGCTTTAATCCATACAGCTCTCTTCTTAATCTCAAAACTTTATCTTCATGTCCTTTAATCACGTACCACATTGGCTGCTCAACATAGACCTCTTCTTCAAGATAGCCATTTAGAAATGCCTATTTTACATCAAGTTGATAAAGTTTCCACTTATTTTGAGCTGCTACAGAGATTAACAAACGAATAGTGGCCATGCGAGCAACTAGTGCAAAAACTTCTTCATAGTCAACTCCATGTTTTTGTTTGTAGCCTTTTACAACAAGTCATGCTTTGTATTTTTCAATATCTCCATTAGCATTCTTTTTAGCCTTGTACACCCATTTGACTCCAATTGCTTCATGGCCTTTTGGAAGAGTTGCTAATTCCCAAGTGTTGTTCTTCACAATTGATTTGATATCCTCGTCCATGGCTAGTCTCCAACTTTTAACTTTCATTGCTTCTCCATAATGTAATGGCTCACTATCCGCCAAGAGACAATACAACTCTTCAAGGTCAAGAGTAATTTCAGTTGACCTTTCATAAATGTCTTCTATATCTTTCATCTTATTTGGTCTCTCGCTTGAACTTTCATCTAGAGAAGTGGGTGAAGACGGAGATGAAGAAGGTGGAATTGCATCTTGAACTGGTGTTGTGGCCTCTTGATCTTCTTCAAAATATGGAAGGAAACTATAGTTTGTTTCTTCTTGATCCTCCCAATTCCATGTAGCATCTTCATCAAATTCAACATCACGACTCACCATTACCTTATTGTTGCATGGGTTGTACAACTTGTAACCTTTAGAATGTGGATCATAGCCAACAAAGACATATTTGATGCTTCGATCATCAAGTTTGGATATTTCTTGTTGTGGCACATGTGCATATGCTATGCTCCCAAAGACACGCAAATGATTAACACGTTCTTCCATTCCATGCTTCTAGCGGGGTTTGGTCTTTAATATTTGAAGTTAGAGAGCGATTTGCCAAATAGACCGCACAAGAAACTGCTTTAGCCCAAAACTCCTTTGGCATCCTTTTGGATTTTAGCATGCATCTTGCCATGTTCAAAATAGTTCTATTCTTTCTCTCGGCCACTCCATTTTGTTGCGGAGATCTTGGAACTGTCAATGGACGACGAATTCCATGAGTTGCACATAATTCATTAAACTCCTTCGTAGTGAATTCACCTCCTCGATCAGATCTCAAAGCTTTGATTTCATGACCGCTCTCCTTCTCTACAAGAGCTTTGAAGTTCTTGAAAGCAACAAAAGCTTCTGATTTTTGTTTTAAGAAATAAATCCAAGTTTTTCTACTAAAATCATCAAGAAAGAGAATGAAATATTTACTCTTACCAAATGAAGATGGATTGATTGGTCCACACAAGTTAGTATGCACAAGTTGCAGTGGCTTAGTTGCTCTTGATGTGGCTTCTTTAGGGAAACTTTTTCTAGCTTGCTTGCCAAGAAGACAACCTTCACACAATTGATTTGGATGATTTATTGAGGGCATCCCTTTCACCATACCCTTTTTCCCCATAATTTTAAGTGCACTAAAGCTCAAGTGGCCATACCTCAAATGCCAACGCCATGCTTCATCTTGGACACTCATCTTCAAACATTTAGCTTCAATAGTTCTTAGGTTCAAGATAAACATTCTATTTTTTGACATAAGAACTTTAGCAATTAAATTGTTATTTTGATCTCTAAGACAAATATATTTATTTTTCATGAGAATTTCATATCCTTTTTCAAGAAGTTGACCCAAACTCAAAATATTACTGTTTAATTTAGGAACATAGTATACATCACTAATCAACTTATGGCTCCCATCTTTAGAAGAGATTAGAATTGTACCTTTTCCTTCAATTTTCACTTTTGATGAATCTCCAAAGGAAACATTTCTATTCATCTTTTCATTAATCTCCACAAATTTCTCTTTGCATCCACACATATGGTTACTTGCACCATTGTCCAAGTACCATGAACTATTAGCATCTCTCTCTTCTTCCTTGAGTGTTAGCAACAAAGTTGACTCTTCATCTTCGTCAATAAGATTAGCCTCTTCTTCCTCTTGATTAGGAGCATTACGATATTCCCAAGAAAAATGACCAAATTCATGACAGTTATAACATTCAACTTTAGATTTGTCATAACTCCTTTCACTTTGATTATAGCCATAACATCTTCCTCTTCCAAGAACTCTTGGTGATGAGTGACTTCTTTCTTCGTAGTTTGGTTCACGGTTGAAACCTCTTCCTCTTCCTCCTTGGCCACGACCACGTCCTCGTCCTCTTCCTTGTTCACGTCCATGTCCGTTTTGACTATTGAATAATCTGTTATCCTTCAACGAAGCTTTGATCTTGAGAACTTGCTCTAATGGCTCCTCTTGCCTTTTCTTCATTCTTTCTTCTTGAGTGTGCAATGAACCTTCTAATTCCTCAATGGACATTGAGTCAAGATCTTTTGATTCCTCAATAACACATACCACATAATCAAATTTAGGAGTCAAGGAACGAAGAAATTTCTCCTCTACACGAATATCTTCTATCTTGTCTCCATATCTCTTCATTTGATTAACAATTGTATTCACCCTTGAGCAATAATCTGAAATTGGTTCGGTATCCTTCATCTTCAAAGCTTCGAAATCTCCCCTTAGAGATTGAAGTCTTATCTTCTTCACCTTGTCAGTGCCTTGGAGTGATTTTTCGAAAATCTTCCAAGCTTCTGTTGAATTTGTAGCATCGGCAACCTTCTCAAACATAGAATCATCCAAACATTGATGAATAAGAGTAAGAGCTTGTTGATCTTTCTTCCTTGTTTTTGCCAAAGCCTCATTCGCTACTTGAGACAATGCCTCTTCATCTTGTGGCTCATTATAGCCTTTTTCAACAATCACCCATACACCTTGAGAGCCAAGCAATGCTTTCATACGAAGGTACCATTTTTCACAATTATCTTTCTTTAGAAGAGGAAAGTGAAAAGTAGTGTAATCACGAGTCGCCATTTCTCAACTCTCACAACCAAGCTCTGATACCACTTTGTTAGAGAAAGGAGGTATTTCTAATAGAAAACTCTCAATTTGCTTGATGCTTAATGTCAAGTACAAGTAGGTATTTATAGGTACAAATAGAAAACCCTACACACATTTCTAGGAACTTCCTAATTAATACCGCATTCTAAGAGCTTCCTAATGAATAGTGACTTCTAGGAGTTTCCCACAACTTTTATTTTTATTTTTGTAATTAAAACACTTCTAGATTCTTACATGGAATTCTACATGGTTCTAGAGTTATCTAATTTCAAATTAGTAATAACAAGAACATTCCTCATCTCCAATTTATTCACACTAAAAATTTTGAGAACTCATTTGTTCCCTTCACAGTCTTTAAAGATCGAAGAATTTGGCATGCTGCTCAAAATGGTATTTATTATGTGAAATCTACTTTCCATCTCTATATCTAAGACCTCATTGACACTTGTGAATTTATTAGGGAAGGATCATGGCATCTCATTTTGGCGTCTGCGAGTTACCCCAAAAATAAAGAATCGTTTATGGCTCATTTATTATCATTCTCTTCTTACTTGGGTGAGATTGCAAAATCACCGAGTAACGTGTCCTCTTAACTCTGCTCTTTGCAATGTTGGTATAGAAGATAGCTACCATTTATTCTTCTCTTGTTCGAATAGTCGACACGTTATACAACTATGTGATTTATGTGATTTTTTTGTTGCACATAGCAACTATGTGAATCTTCCACAATCGTTGTAGATATGATTTTTCGCATTTAGTGTCAATTTTCAAATTTGGATTCAGTCCATTTTGTTGCAGTTTTATGGAGCCTTTGTATGCAACGTAACAATCATATTTGAAACAACAAAGTAGAAGATGATTTTGTGGTTCCTAAGCGTGCAAGAGAGTTATGCATGGACTGGTCTACTACCCAACAAATGCAAAAGTTGTTGCATCAGCAATGAGACAACCAAGCTGCAATGCGTTGGACTGCACTTGTGCAAGGTCAAGTTAAATGCAACATTGAAGCTTCATTTTCTTTGTAGCGCAACTAGGTGGGTATATGCATTATCATACGCAATGAATTTGGCCATTTTATCCTCTCCAAAACATAGTGGTTCACGCCAGTTTGTGTAGTTTATGTGGGAGAAGCACTTGGTTTACTATAAACATTAAATCGGTTTCATGAATTACACTTGAATTACACCACCGGTGGATTTCGAATTATTTCAAAACGGTTGCGGATAGCTTACAGTTTAACAAGGATGACTTTTTTGAATCTAGTGACATTATTCGAGCTTGTAAAAGTAGTCTTTCTATCCAATAGCTAAAGTGAAAGAGACTGTGCATTTGTTAGCTAAAGCGACTTTGTTCTTAGTTAGTTTCCAAATTTTGGTGGAAAGACATAATTGTTGGAAAAACCCCTATAATCTTATGCTCTATAATACATGCCAATTACATGATGAATAACCAAAGGTGGAAGCGTACCTGTGGGAATTGTCATTGATGAAAACCTGGGATGATGATGATAGAGCCAATGGGTTAGGGGATCTTCCTCAGCAAAACACCCTGAAGACCTTGCTCTCTTGATGGGGATAGAGAGAACCAGAGAGTTTTCTCCTTAGGGTTTGTGAAACTAAATAGTCTTGTTGTGTTTGCCTTGGGGACCACTACCCCTATATATAACTATTATTAGTTATATCTCAAATTGCAGTATTTCTAATTCAGCCCCTCATTAAATTAGAAACTGCCTGGTATCTACACTATTAATTTTCATAACTATTATGCTCTTTAGCCATAAACTATTATATATTATTTGATCCCTAGTTTATTGGCTAATTATATAATGACCCTAACACACTTTATTAATTAATTACATATGTGACCTATAAATCTTACAATCTCCCACTAGTCACACATGTATCCTTAGGAGTGTGTTAGACTTTATGACGTCAAAAATGTCATTATAATTACCTTGAGCCTAATCCAAATTGTCCCGTCCATTAATCGTATCAGCACATGGAACCAAAGAGGCTTTCATCATAATAAGCATAACTAAACCCATCAATGATCACCCGTACTGACACAACTAAATGACATAGACCCATTATGAAAAGTGTAGCATGAAAATTACATGAAGTTGGTTAATGCATGTCAATTTTCAACTGGTCCTACATTACCGAATGAGATCATACCATAACATAAATGTACAAAGTAACCAAAACTGAATACTTTAAACTTTATTTCTGATCAGAAAATCCAAATACAATGTATTTGTACTTTACAATAAACATAGAACATAAATTACATAATGGACGAAACTCCCACTAAAATCAAGATTCCTCAAACTGTAGCACACCCATGTGAGCAGTATGCTCATGAAAGACCTTGGGTGGTAGACCTTTAGTGAGCGGATCCGCAATTATGGAGTTTGTCCTTAAGTGTTCTATGGATATCTTTCCACTTTGTACCTTCTCTTTAACAACTAGGAACTTAATGTCAATACGCTTTACTTGGTTGAGCTCATATTATTATTAGAATACAGGACTGCTGATCTATTGTCACAATACAACTTGAGTTGTCCTTCAATCCCTTCAACTATTTGCAGCCCCGTGACAAAATTTATCAGCCAAATGCCCTGATCAGATGCCTTATGAATTGCTACGAATTCTGCTGCCATGGTTGCTGAAGCAGTAAGACCTTGCTTGGCACTACGCCAAGAACTGCTCCACCAGCTAACAGAAAGACATAGCCTGAAGTTGATCTTAAGCTGTCTTGGCATCCCGCAAAATCCGAGTCAGAGTACCCAGTGATCTCTAACTGGTCTGACCTCCTATATGTGAGCATGTAGTTTCTTGTTCTCTTCAAATATCTCATGACCCTCTTGGCTGCTTTCCAATGGTCAAGATCTGGATTGCTTAAATATCTGCCTAAAATCCCTACTATGAACGCTATGTCTGGATGCGTACATACTTGGGCATACATAAGACTCCCTACAGCTGAAGCATAAGGGATCTTTTGCATTTCTTGAATTTCCAAACTTCCTTTAGGGCACTGTTTGAGACTAAACTTGTCTCCCTTAGCAACAGGGGTGTCCCCTGATTTGCAATCCTGTAACCCAAACCTTTTGAGAACCTTATCGATATAGCTCTTTTGTGACAATCCAAGAATACCTCGAGATCTGTCTTGGTGTATCTGAATTCCTAATACAAAAGAGGCGTCACCAAGATCTTTCATCTCAAAATGCTTTGATAGAAATTTCTTAGTTTCGTGCAACATGCCTATATCGTTAGTGGCAAGCAGTGTGTCATCAACATACAAGACTAGGAAAACATGTCTTCCTCCACTGAACTTATGATACACACAATCATCAACTGTATTCATCTCAAAACCCAATGAGAGAATTACTTGATGAAATTTATGGTACCATTGACGAGAAGCCTGTTTTAGCCCATAAATGGATTTTCTTAGTTTCCACACCATATTCTTTGGGTCTCCCAACACAAAGTTTTCTAGCTGCACCATATAGATCGTCTCATCAATGTCGCCATTGAGAAACATTGTCTTTACATCCATTTGATGAAGCTCCAAATCAAAGTGAGCAACAAGAGCCATGATTATTCTTAAAGAGTCCTTCGATGAAACCGGAGAGAAAGTCTCTTTATAATCAATCCCTTCCTTTTGAGTATAGCCCTTAGCCACAAGACGTGCCTTATATCTCTCCACATTACCATTGGAATCCCGCTTGGTTTTAAAAATCCATTTACAACCAATGGGTTTCACTCCTTCAAGTAATGAGATAAGTTCCCAAACTGAATTGTCTTGCATAGACTTATACTCCTCATTCATTGCTTCGATCCACTTATCTGAATGGGAATCTTGCATGGCTTGATGAAAGTTGACCGGGTCGTCTTCCGTCATGCCAACATTTTCCTCTACCTCATTGATAAATACTACATAATCATCCGAAATAGCATTTTTCCTTTCTCTAGTGGATCTCCGCAATGGAGCTGGCTCTTGAGGCACTTGTTCTTGAGGATCTTGAATTTGATCTGGATTTTGTTCTTCCTGAACAACCAGATCATCTTGAGTTTGTTCAATAATGGGAAAGTCAACTGGTGGAAGAATCAGTTCTGGAATGGTTACCGATTCTTCTTCAAAGACAAAATCTTTAACCTTAATCTTCCCCCCAAACTCAATATCCTCAAAGAACGTTGTTGTTCCCGTCTCAAAAATTGTTCTCAAATTAGGATCATAAAATTTCTAGCCCCTTGATTTTTCTGAGTACCCTATAACATAGCTGTTAATTGTTCGGGGTTCAAATTTCTTTTCATTCGGCCTATAAGGCCTTGCCTCAGCTGGACATCGCCAAACATGAAGGTGCTTCAGACTAGGCTTACGCCCAATCCAAAGCTCATAAGGTGTTTTAGCCGCTGCCTTAGTTGGTACTCTATTAAGAATGTATGCTGTTGTTTTTAATGCCTCTTCCCAGAGTGACTCTGGCAAGGTGGAATGACAAATCATACTCCTTACCATATCCTTAAGAGTCATGTTTCGTCTTTCAGCTACACCATTCATGCTGGGTGACCCCGGCATAGTGTATTGTGGGACGATTCTACATTCCTCTAGGTATTTGGCAAATGGTGCTGGACATTGTACACCTGAACCGTCATATCTGTCGTAGTATTCACCACCATGATCAGATTTGACCTTTTTAATTCTCTTATTAAGTTGATTCTCAATTTCTGCCTTAAAGGATTTGAACACGTCTATTGATTGGGACTTTTCGTGAATTAGGTAAAGGTAGGCATATCTAGAATAATCGTTTATGAATGATATAAAGTATTGTTGACCATTCCAATAAGGAGTTGGAAATGGCCCACAGATTTTAGTAGGTGCACCAGAGTCTAACCACCAAGTGTTTCCAGGTACTGAAGCTAAATTAACCTCAAAACATACCAAAGACAGAATCATACCTTTCTTAACACGCCAAGCGTGATATTTGGCACAATCCTTCTTCACGTGTCCAGGACTCTTGCAGAAGAAGCAGTTGTTATCCTTAGTCTGCTTCTTTTGTTTTGGACCCTTAGCAGCAGCTTTGTTCTTGGGCTCCTCAATTCTTTTCGTTTTGCACTTGTCTTTAGAGATACTAGTAAAGTGAGTGCTTTCAATCCTATCTTGCTTCAGTCTGTCCTCTTCTTACACACATAATGAAATGAGCTCATTAAGAGTCCATTTCTCCTTTTGACAGTTATAAGTCACCTTAAACTGACTGAATTGCGAAGGAAGAGACAACAATACTAAATGAATGAGTAAGTCATCTGACAACTCAAGCTTTAGTCCTTTAAGCTTAGAAGCAATGTTGGACATCATCATAATGTGCTCTCTTATATTTCTCTTGCCTTGATACTTCATGGAAATTAAATTCTGAAGCAAAGAACTTGTTTCAGCCTTATCACTTTTTTTTTAAAGCGTTTTTCCATCTCAATAAGGAAATTTTTAGCTGTAACTATCTCATCCGAGACAGCACCTCTAAAGACCTCAGGAATGCCACGCTTTATGATCATAAGACTTATGCGATTTGAGCGATCCCATTTCTCATACTCTAATTTTTCCTCAGAAGAACTAGAGTCCTTAGGAGTAGGGAGTCGTTCAATTCTTAATGCAAGGTCTAGATCCATGCAGTCAAGAACGATCAGAATGTTCTCTTTCCATTCCTTAAAATTTGTCCCATACAGGACAGGAATAGAACTCCAATTTGCAGATATGGAAGCATTATATGCTGTGAATTAAATAAAGAACGAAACTGAGAAACTCACATTATAGGAAAATAAATCAATAAATAAATAAATATATATGTTCAAATCATGGAATTTAACCCATCTCAAGATACCCAGTGCACCATTGGTGTCAAGTCTTTGGACAGTAACACCAACTACTAGTGGTACTCTTGTTGCAATTATCAACTATTGACAATAAGACATGTTAAACAATAAACCTTCCTTTGGGCCGATTTACTGCTCACATGTATACCAAATAATTGTCACACATTTATCATTGCAAGTGTACATGTGATTCTGCCAAATATTAACCTTCCTTTGGGCCGGTCAATACCCGCATGAATAAACATATACACAGCCATTTGACACTCTTCACGAGCAATTTAGACAAGAGAGATCACTTTGGCGACATCAAATTTCAATTAACTCGTTCAAAATATCAAACTTGACTTGAACATATATTTATTATATCCAAATAAATATATTCTTGTTTTTTGTCATTTGAATGCTTTATTATATTATATTTTTGTCATGTAAACTTACTTAAGGAGAACCAAACTCTGTCACTTAAACCAACATTGAACAACGAGGACCATCTTTTTTTTTTCTTTTTTTAACTGGCATGCTTGGAATGCACCGTATATTTTAAAGGACCAGTCTTGGAGTCAGCTCTTAAAATTCTCATTTGTTTAGACATCACTTAATAAAACTTTGTATAATTATTACTATGAAATGTTAAATGTAACATCATTCATCACTCATCAGGGGCCGGTGACTTTCTACAGAGGCCAACTCATTATTTGATTTATGTTTTTAACCGGCATTCTTTGATATATTAAACCATTAGTATAGGAGTCTTGGATAGAGGACAAGGAGCACTGTCAATGGCAATTTGGACACTACCTAACTAACAGTTTAATACAACATGCAAATTCAATTGAACTCCTTGTTTTGATAGTCAACAATCAACAATTATAGAAAATCTTTATAATAAATCATCAATGGTACATCAACACGAAAGAAAAAAAAAATTATAACCGGAAATAAAAAAAAATATAGATATTCCCAAATTACAAACCCTAAGATTTCAATCATGTCAAAATTCCCAAATTGAATCCTAAAAACAAAGACAATAACCGAATTTCATCATGAATTAAACCCCTATAACCTTATGCTCTATAATCCATGTCAATTACATGATGAATAACCAAAGGCGGAAGCGTACCTGTGGGAATTGCCATTGATGAAAACCTGGGATGATGATGATAGAGCCAATGGGTTGGGTGATCTTCCTCAACAAAATACCCTGAAGACCTTACTCTCTTGATGGGGATAGAGAGAACCAGAGAGTTTTCTCCTTAGGTTTTGTGAAACTGAAGAGTCTTGTTGTGTTTGCCTTGGGGACCACTACCCCTATATATAACTATTATTAGTTATATCCCAAATTGCATTATTTCTAATTCAGCCCCTCATTAAATTAGAAACTGTCTGGTATTTACACTATTAATTTTCATAACTATTATGCTCTTTAGCCATAAACTATTATATATTATTTGATCCCTAGTTTATTGGCTAATTATATAATGATCCTAACACACTTTATTAATTAATTACATATGTGACCCATAAATCTTATAATAATTGTATAGAACCGATTATTATTAATGAAATGTTTTACGCTTTGGATCTGAAAAAAAAAAAACATAAGGTAGTTATTAAAGAACCAAAAAGTAAAGTTTTGCATAAAAAAAAAATGAAATCACACTTTTTAATAAATTTTAAAATGAATATTTTTAGCCAATGCTATTTATTAAATGTTAGATTTGTTAGAGGTAGGGGTTGAATCCATAACCTCTTTGTCACCTCAACTCTTCCAATCCACCTTGTGACAGATAATTAAAACTCATCTAGCTACTCACCTATAAAAATCACAAACATTTCCAATTGATTATCGACATCCAATTGAGAGGTACGCCAAACAACAACTGTGACACTGGTCATATGATACTTGACTCACCAAACATTTGTGCAACTTGCTCCGGTCCAAAAGCTTAAGCCTAACAAGTTATAAGATAATTTTTCTAAATCAAATACAAGCAAAATTAATCTATATTTTCTGGATTAAATATAAGCAAAAGTTAACATATTTTTTGAATTAAATATAAGCAAAATTAATCTATATTTTTTTACTTAAATTTAACTTTTGTTGTTGTTAATGCTAATAAAGATGTCACATATTTGCTTCAACTTATCATTTCTCTTCAGAAGTTATTTATTAAAGCTTAAAGCATTTATTATCTAGCCAATTTAGTTTCATTTTACTATTGTAGCACACAAAATGCATATTTTGTAATATGAAATTTGTAATGATGTTATAATATTGTCTACACCATCTTATGTAACACTCTTAATTTTATAATAAACTATTTTATTAATTAAATAGAATTTTAATTAACTAATTTCATGATAAATTTGTGACTAATTTTCGTTATATGGATGTTTTCTGTGATGCGCTAGTTTGATATATATTATATTAAATAAGTGATATAAATAATAAATATTTTATTTTATTGTTTTATATATTTTTCTAAAAGTAATAGTATTTTAGTGTATTATTTTAAAGAATAAGAGTTTATACAATTTTACGTGAATATACGCGTATCCAATTAATGTAATATTTTTCTATATGTTTGACTGTTATTAAGTATACACGTAATTATATTTCAATAATTTAAAACTATTTTCTAATTTAAGTTATTTATTTTATAAATAATTATCTTGGAATAGTGCTGATATTTTGTCTGATTTTATTTATTTTTATATACTTGTTATGATATTGTAATTTTATATATATTTATTATGATTTAGTAATTAATATAAAATATTGATGTTATATTTATTTATTTTATAATTTCGAATATTCTATAATGATGATAATATTTTAATTTGAGTATTTTTAAAAATAAGTATTATTATAACAATTATTTGAAATATGAGAATTTTGGTTATTGAAATAAAATAAAAGAGTAAAATGTGTTTTATGAGTTAGGCCATATGCAAAAATGAAACATAATTAAAAAGTAGTAAATAAAAAATAATTGAAAGAAAAATAAAAATAGAAGAAAGAAAATAGGTGCAACATATATGGTGATGAAGATGGTGACCTAGAAGAGCAATCGCTGCTTGCTTGAACGGAAGGAAAAATTGAAGAAATCGATGCCGGCTATCAATAACTACAAAAAAAAAAAAAAACTTTCTTAGTTTTCATCCAAATTCTAGTACGTTGTTTCACTTATTTAGCTAGTTAATTAAACACAATTTTTTAGATTTTAACAATCTTAATTTTTTTCTAAAATATTTGACTTCTCCGTTTGTAGAATTTCTTATTTTCCACCATTCTTCTTCACCATAAGTCTGATTTCAGTTAAACCAACGCCAAAACGATCGTGTGAAAAATGGTTATATTACCAGCTGATTGATTTTCTAAATTATGGTAAATTTTCTTGACCGAATTTCGAAATTTAGTTTTTAAAGTATCTTCTCATAATATATTTTTGACATTTATCAATAAATTGTTGAGTTAAATCGATTGAAGGACAAAAAGTCAAAGAACAAAGATTGTTTGCTCATAGAATCGTACTCATGTGTGAAAGCATCAAAATAAAGTAAGGGTGAGAGAGTGTTTGAATTAATGAGTATAATATAGTGTGAGATGAATAGGAAAATTGTATTTTCCAACGATTCATTAAGGAATTGCTATGTACGACAATATCCCTTTGAGAGATAAATTAATTAATGTGAAATATGAGAATTGTGAGATTAAAATTTGAAATAGAAATGTTTATAAGGTGTTGATTGATATAATTTTCAATACTTGTGTGGTAATTGATATTTGTCATTATTGTAATGTTGGATGTCGAATGAAATCATGTAGTATGTTTGATTAGACTAATTTATGTAATGTGATAATAATAGATAGATGCATGGTATGATATAAGTTTATGTGATGATAATGATGATTTTTTATTGATGATAGTGATGATTCCTAAATATGATGCTCTTAATGGAGTTGTCTAAGCTAACGAGGGGAGAGAATAAATATCGAGAATTTGTGAAGTGGAGATTAATTTGGCATCATATAGGTAGGACCTCACAAGCCTAGTGATTCTAGGGAAGTACAACTGAATGAGCCTAATTGTGGCGGTCTGTTGTTGAGCCTTAAGGCAAGATTGTTAGACCTTAGATGTATTCGAGTGGGGAACTTGGAGGTAGCACTCCAAATGTGGGGAGCTATCATGCAACACATGTTTAACTCGAATTTCACGTATATGTGTCTCGAGTTGAGTTGAGGGGATCTATGAGGACAGGGCCAATTTGAATTGTCCGTCCACCCAGGTGGTGGCGTAATATCAAGTCTCCTAACCAAGTACTTCAGAGTTAGAATGGTGACACACTGTGAAGTAGAGTCTAAGCTCATGCATAGAATTGCATTTTCTTGTGATTGTTTTGTTGTGATTAATTTGTATCGTGTATGATAATAATTTCTCTTAGATGATTTGATATTACAGTGAAATTTATTGATTTTATTTGAGTGATTTTTACCTTTTAATGTGATGTTTTATTGAGGAATGTTTGTGTAATTATATTATATTATTAACATGATTTATATTATATTATATTACCTTTTAATGTGTGTTCTTCTTAGTTATATTATATTATTAACATGATTTCGAAATTCACCTCCTTCGTTGTTTGTGTTAGACTGGTTTGACCTTGTATTTGCAAAATCACAGTTATTACATATCAATGAGTATTGAAGTTCAAGTTTGAGAGAAAGCCCGCTCTGATAGGTGATATCGGGTCTTAAGAGTGGTAATTTATATTTTAGTTATGTAATTACAAATGACTTTTCATATCAAAACTTTAATACTAGTAAGTTTTTTGAGTTAAAATAGGAATTTATAGTTAAATCAAGTTCATTGGGATTAAATTGTTTTAATTGAGTAATAAAGTTTGAATTGTTCCATTTGTAATTCGAGAAACTTAATATCCTAAATTAGTTACAAAAGTTTTTATTTCCGTGTGAACAAATTTTCTTTATCCTCTGCAAATTTTACTAAAAAAGATCTAGTATAAATTATTATATTTGTCATTTCGAAGTTTAGGGTGTCACATTAGTGGTATCAGAGCAGGTCTGTCTAATTAGACCGAGTGGATTATTTGTAAGTTGTATTAGTCAATTGTCAACTTTGAGCCAATTGTGTTTAATTACTTGTGTTCCCTATTAAATGTTGAAAAGCTTAGTTAATTATCCACCTTGAGCCAATTGTGTTTATGTGTGTTACATACTAAGTACTGGAATATTTATCTGTTATTCTTGTGTTAAGTGCGATGTAGTTTTTCATTACAATACATGATTTTTGAAAGCTGATTGTTATTGTTAATTGTTAAATACTTTCTTATTCTGCCTGTGTTGTGGATTCTCTTATTTTTGAAGATAATTGTTAACGTCAATTGCTTGCTCATTTTGATTGTGTTGTATATTTGTTGAAATTTGAGTTAATTTGAATTGTTGACAAGTTAATTACCTTTTGATTGGACTTGTGGCTTGTGATTCTAACTTTGATTTGCTGATCTTTTGTTATAGTGGACAGTTAGAAATAATTTTCTTTTATTGACTAACTATATTTTTGAAACTATTATTTTAGTCAAGGTAAAACTAATTGTTGATTGATAGACCTTGTCTTTGAGGTGGTAACATGATTATTAAAGTTTTGATCTTGTTAATGAAATAAATTTAGAACGTTATTAGTAGTTTTGAAACATTAGAAAATTCATATTATTAATAATATTCGTGAATATAGAATTTGGTAGAACTTAGAATTTTAAAAAGAATGACATTTTAAAGGAGTTAAAGTTGATTTATTTGGTAAAATGAAAATAATTTTTTTTGAATTACTCTTGATTATTTTAAAGATATTAAAATTAGTTGAAATTTTGTTGATTTATAAAATAACAATAATTCTATAATACTAATTTTTATTTATAATTTAAACTATATAAAAATTTACACCATATTTTACTATGTGTTGTTTTTAAGAAAATCAAGAAGAGTTGTTGTTGCGTTGGTTTAGAGGGAGCTGGTGTAAATATTGAATTGTGTGTATGATGAGATATTTATTTGAAATGATTGATTAAATGATTATGTTATTATAAACTCATTAGAGTTTAACCTGGTGTTATAGTTTTATATTTTAAGAACTCTTTAGTTATTTACAATAATACTAAAAAAAAGAAGATGAAATGATAAAATGTCTACTAATTAAGAAAGAGAAGGAAAATAAAAGAAAAACAAAAACAAATTTTTTTCAAAAAACTATCTCAATGGTGAAATTCTTTTTGAAAAGTTATCTAAGTTTGGATTTTATAATCGATGTATTTTACGGGTAGAATATTTTTTTGGATAGAATTGTAGTTGTTGGATTTTCACTGTCAAAATGTACATTCGAGTTTAAAATAGGAAGGAAACGTGTTGTTTGTATTTTTTTTTATATGAATTAACCTAACAAAATGATATGCATTAGATTGATATGTGTAGAGTGCATCATGTAGATTGATATGTGTATAGTGCATTATGTAGACTGATATGCGTACAAAGACTAAAATTTAGTTTATCAAATTTTTATTAATTATAAAATTTCAATTTATATTTGGGACCCAATTTTCAAGATTAGAACATGCCTCTAAAATCATTAAGATTGCAGGTGTGGTATGCTTTAGACCAATTTTGTGGCTTGATAGAGATTCGGAATGTATCTATAAGTTGCTATTTTGTAGATTTATCAATTAGTGTAATTCATTATCATAATCGGTATGCCTTATGTTTTGTGTCATGTGTACTACTTTAATGTATATAAATGTACAGTTTTTATTTTGTAAGTTTAATAAAATAAGAAAATAAATTGGAACTATTTTAGAAGTGTTAATTAATTGTAAAATTTTATGTCTATCAATATATATAGTTTAAATTTTCTTTCAAAATATAAGTTGAAAATAATAACTTTTACAATGATTAATTATTTAAAAATGTATTTTTGATGATTAAAATACAAGTGAAATGTTTGAAATTTTATAGATTTTAAAAATACCCATGATTTATTTTATTTTTATTGTATTTAAAAACATGATTTATTTTAGTTGTTTTTATTTAGAAGTAATTTATTGAAAAGTTATTCAAGAAAAGTTTTGAATTCTCAATGATTTTTAATTTTTGGTGCTAAATGATTAGTGATACATTTTATAATAATTCAAGTCTAGAAATCAATATTTAGAATGATATGTAACATTTAGAGAGGTTTATGTATTACCTGATTCAATTTTTTTTGGTAGCTTGTTGTATCTTCAGTAAATAATTATTTATTTTATCTGCTACTTTGAAATCACTGCTTTAGTTTGTTGTAACCTTTAAGTGAGGATTAATTCAAAAGAAAATATAATCGTGATCAATTTGGAGTAGTAGAGTTCTATGAGTATAAGTTACATTGTTTAAGTTATGAGATGGACTAAAATTTTTGTGCTAATTTTTGGATTAAGCATGTTGATGTGTATATGATTATGTAAATATTAAATTATTTGTGTTTGAAGTGTTCTAATTGTTAGGAATCAGTGTATATAGTTAGAATAGTCGAGAACATCTATAAGTGAAATAGTTCTATATTGCTTCAATCAAATTATTGATTATATATTGATTTAAGTGTTGTAGTTACTACATGTAAGTTACAAATAAACTAATGTGAATGTGTAATTAAGTGAATTTTTAACTTGAAGTAAGAAGTAGGAGTTGTAGCGCCGCCTGCGCACTCTTAAACCAAGTTAAAGATACTTTTAACTACTCATATTTGAATTTGAATGACTACAGTTATAGTTGTTTTTAAGTAATTGACTTCATGTATTATAAGAGGGACTAGCTACCCCAATGAGTCATTGTCGATAAAAAAAAACAACGATAACTCGTTATTTTGTTAGCAGTACCTTTTAATTTTATTCTTTAAATAGTTGAAAAACATATTCATTGTTTATGTCAATTAAATGAATTTAGTTATTAAATATTTGTTATTGTGAAATAGTATTTCTATCATTAGTTTTTTTTTTCATTTTGGTTATATATAAAGTATCTTTTTATAGAGTGATTGATTCTAAATCTATTATAATGGCAATAAGTTGTTAGGTGTGTTTAATATTCTAAAAATTGCTCTCTTTGTCAAACTTAATTTAAACTTGTTGAATGTTTGGTGATAACATTTAAACTTTATTTTAAGGAGTAAAACTAGTAATATTTTGTTTGAAAGAAATAGTTGAAATTGACAATGTATTTGGAATGTGTTTCATTTAACCAAATTAAATGAACTATGTTATTATTGACGAAATCCATATGTTGTGTTTCATATGTAAATTATAGTGAATAAATCTATGGTATTTTATTTAATAATTGAATGATAAATTTCATATGTGTTTAATTCATTCATTTTGTCATGTTAGCCTATCATGCTAAGTTAATTGATTTTTGACATGTTGTGCTTAATTGAAGATTGAATGTCTTAAATATGTATGTAGACTAAGTTTGAGGGTGGAAAGTTAGATATTAGTTGCGTATTGTTCAATACAAATTTCGAGGACTAAATTTTTTTTAGGAGGGGAGAATTGTAACACCCTTAATTTTATAATAAACTATTTTATTAATTAATAGGATTTTAAATAATTAATTTGATGTTAAAATTATTTTAGAATATATGTTAATAAATTTTATGACTAATTTTCATTATATGGATGTTTTATATGATGCGCTAGTTTGATATATATTATATTAAATTAGCGATATAAATAATATGGCATTGTAATTTTATATATATTTATCATGATTTAATAATTAATATAAAAAATTGATGTTTTATTTATTTATTTTATAATTTCGACTATTCTACAATGATAATAATATTTTAATTTGAGTATTTTGAAAAATAAGTATTATTATAGCAATTATTTAGAATATGAGAATTTTTGTTATTAAGATTAATTACTTTAACTACTTTATTTCATAAATTATTAGTTTTAAAATATTATTAACATTTTAGTAATTAAATTATATAAAATAGATAGTTTTGATAATTGTTTGTTTTATTTTATAAAAAAATAGATAAATAAAAGAAAAGAGTAAAATGTATTTTATATGTGCGAAAATGAAACCTATCTAAATGATAATTGAAAGAAAAAGAAAAATAGAAGAAAGAAAATAGGCGCAACATATATGATGGAGATGGTGACCTAGAACAGCACCCGCTCCTTGCTAGAATTGAAGGAAAAATCGATGCTAGCAATCGATAACTACAAAAAAAAAATAAATAAATAAATAAATAAAATAGCTTTCTTTATTTTTCATCTAAATTTCATTAAGTTGTTTTATTCATTTAGCTAGTTAATTAAATATAATTTGTAAGATTTATGAGTCATATATGTAATTAATTAATAAAGTGTGTTAGGGTCATTATATAATTAGCCAATAAATTAAGGGTCAAATAATATATAATAGTTTAATAGTGTAGATACCAGGCGGTTTCTAATTTAATGAGGGGCTGAATTAGTAATACTGCAATTTGGGATATAACTAATAATAGTTATATATAGGGGTAGTGGTCCCTAAGGCAAACACAACAAGACTATTCAGTTTCACAAACTCTAAGGAGAAAACTCTCTGGTTCCCTCTATCCCCATCAAGAGAGCAAGGTCTTCAGGGTGTTTTGCTAAGGAAGATCACCCAACCCATTGGCTTTATCATCATCATCCCAGGATTTCATCAATGGCAATTCCCATAGGTACGCTTCCGCCTTTGGTTATTCATCATGTAATTCGCATGGATTATTGAGCATAAGGTTGTAGGGTTTGTATTCCAACAATTGGTATCAGAGCCTACCATGTTTAATTCATGATGAAATTCGGTTATGGTCTTTGTTTTTAGGATTCAATTTGGGAATTTTGACATGATTGAAATCTTAGAGTTTGAGATTTGGGAATTTGGATATATAAGCTCTATTCCCTTGTTCTTATACTGTTAACTCAAACCCGTGGCACATATTATTCCTGCATCCAATTTTGTTTGCTATTATTGTTTTAAATATAAATATTATGGGTTTAATTTAATTAAATTATTATGCCAACATAATAATTATTAGTTTTCAATTTTGGAATTTTGATTTTAAAAAACTCATGGGGCCTGGGGTATTCCTTAATTCATAAGGTTGTGTAGCCTTTTTTATCTGAGTTGGGGTTTATGGTTATTGACTGTACACAGTGAAATCCCAAAAGCTCAAAGGGGTAGTTATCTCCTATACCTTATGTTTCAGTCCCCGCAATTCTAGTGAAATTTGAACTTAGGACCTGAGAAACCCAATGCTTAACAAGGCGTAACTTTCAAGGACTAATGTTTTCTAATTGTTCTTGGGGATCTTAGTTAATATATAGATAATATCAATATCTTTTATTCCTACAGTTTAGGAGTTATGCTTATTTAAATCATAGGGGCTAAAAGGAGTTCTCTTAGGCAATTCAGTGTGTTTTATAGAGTTCGCATGATTGAATTTAATTTGAATGGTTTAAAAGATCTTTAGATTTTTTTGTTTTCAACTATGGAGTACATTTATGGATTATAAATTGAAGAATTACACTTTATATTATATGTTTTGATTAAATATATTTTTTTTTTTGATAATTATCATTTTTTCTTTTGATAAAACAATAATTATCAAATACTAATTTTCACAGTTTATATTAGTGAACAATATTTTTTTTAAATATTGTTTTATTTGGATATAATAAATATATGTTCAAGTCAAGTTTGACATTTTGAATGAGTTAATTGAAACTTGACGTCGCCAAAGTGACCTCTCTTGTCTAAATTGCTCGTGAAGAGTGTCAAATGGCTGTGTAAATGTTTATTCATGCGGGTATTGACCGGCCCAAAGGAAGGTTAATATTTGGCAGAATTACATGTATACCTGCAATGATAAATGTGTGACAATCATTTGGTATACATGTGAGCAGTAAATCGGCCCAAAGGAAGGTTTATTGTTTGACATGTCTTATTGTCAATAGTTGATTGTTGCAACAAGAGTACCACTAGCAGTTGGTGTTACTGTCCAAAGACTTGACACCAATGGTGCACTGTGTATCTTGAGATGAGTTAAATTCCATGATTTGAACATATGTATTTATTTATTGATTGATTTATTTTCCTATAATGTGAGTTTATAAGTTTCATTCTTTATTTAATTTTCAGCATCTATTGCTTCCATATCTGCAAATTTGAGTTTTATTCTTGTCCTTGATGGGACAAATTTTAAGGAATGGAAAGAGAACATTCTGATCGTTCTTGGCTGCATGGATCTAGACCTTGCATTAAGAATTGAACGACCCCCTACTCCTACGGACTCTAATTCTTCTAAGGAAAAATTAGAGTATGAGAAATGGGATCGCTCAAATCGCATAAGTCTTATGATCATAAAGTGTGGCATTCCTGAGGTCTTTAGAGGTACTGTCTCGGATGAGATAGTTACAGCTAAATATTTCCTTGTTGAGATGGAAAAACGCTTTGAAAAAGGTGATAAGGCTGAAACAAGTTCTTTGCTTCAGAATATAATTTCCATGAAGTATCAAGGCAAGGGAAATATAAGAGAGCACATTATGATGATGTCCAACATTGCTTCTAAACTTAAAGGACTAAAGCTTGAGTTGTTAGATGACTTACTCATTCATTTAGTTTTGCTGTCTCTTCCTTCGCAATTCAGTCAGTTTAAGGTGACTTATAATTGTCAAAAGGAGAAATGGACTCTTAATGAGCTCATTTTCATTATGTGTGCAAGAAGAGGACAAGCTGAAGCAAGATAGGACTGAAAGTGCTCACTTTACTAGCATCTCTAAAGACAAGGGCAAAAGGAAAAGAATTGAGGAGCCCAAGAACAAAGCTGTTGCTAAGGGTCCAGAACAAAAGAAGCAGACTAAGGATAACAACTGCTTCTTCTGCAAGAGTCCTGGACACGAGAAGAAGGATTGTGCCAAATATCACGCTTGGCGTGTTAAGAAAGGGTTGCCTGAACTTCAGAAAGCCTAGTAATGCTGAAAGATGCATCTATGTAGGAGATGGGAAGAAGGTAGAAGTTGAAGCCATAGGAAAATTTAGATTATTATTAAGTTCCGGTCATTATTTGGATTTAGAAGACACTTTTGTTGTACCGTCATTTAGACGGAATTTGGTCTCTATTTCTTATTTGGACAAATCGGGATATTATTGTTCATTCGGGAATAAAGAATTTACTTTGTCTTTAAATTCGAATGTTGTTGGAATCAGTTTACTTTCTGGTTATGATAATCTTTATTTGTTGGAAACTGTGGCAAACTATAATGAAACCTTGAGTGTGGAATCACGTGATACTAAGCGAAAAATTGACAATTTCAATTCAAGAGTGCTTTGGCACAAGCGTCTAGGTCACATCTCTAGAAATAGAGTTGAACGACTTGTGTCAGATGGAATTTTAGATTCCATTGACTTCACAGACTTTAACGTTTGTGTAGCCTGCATTAAAGGAAAACAGACTAAAGATAAGAAATTAGGCGCATATAGAGCTACAGACATCTTAGAATTGATATATACGGACATCTGTGGGCCATTTTCAACTCCTTCTTGGAATGGTCAACAATATTTTATATCATTCATAGACGATTATTCTAGATATGCCTACCTTTACTTAATTCACGAAAAGTCCCAATCAATAGACGTGTTCAAATCCTATAAGGCAGAAGTTGAGAATCAACTTAATAAGAGAATTAAAAAGATCAAATCTGATCGTGGTGGTGAATACTACGGCAGATATGATGGTTCAGGTGAACAACGTCCGGGACCATTTGCCAAATACCTAGAGGAATGTGGAATCGTCCCACAATACACTATGTCGGGGTCACCCAACATGAATGGTGTAGCTGAAAGACGAAACATGACTCTTAAGGATATGGTAAGGAGTATGATTTGTCATTCCACCTTGCCAGAGTCACTCTGGGGAGAGGCATTAAAAACAGCAACATACATTCTTAATAGAGTACCAACTAAGGCAGCGGCTAAAACACCTTATGAGCTTTGGATTGGGCGTAAGCCTAGTCTGAAGCACCTTCATGTTTTGGGATGTTCAGCTGAGGCAAGGCCTTATAGGCCGAATGAAAATAAATTTGAACCCCGAACAATTAGCAGCTATTTTATAGGGTACTCAGAAAAATTAAGGGGCTATAAATTTTATGATCCAAAATTGAGAACAATTTTTGAGACGGAAACGACAACGTTCTTTGAGGATATTGAGTTTGGGGGGAAGATTAAGGTTAAAGATTTTGTCTTTGAGGAAGAATCAGTAACAATTCCAGAACTGATTCTTCCACCAGTTGACTTTCCCATTATTGAACAAACTCAAGATGATCTGGTTGTTCAGGAAGAACAAAATCCAGATCAAATTCAAGATCCTCAAGAACAAGTGCCTCAAGAGCCAGCTCCATTGCGGAGATCCACTAGAGAAAGGAAAAATGCTATTTCTGATGATTATGTAGTATTCATCAATGAAGTAGAGGAAAATGTTGGCATGACGGAAGACGACCCGATCAACTTTCATCAAGCCATGCAAGATTCCAATTCATATAAGTGGATCGAAGCAATGAATGAGGAGTATAAGTCTATGCAAGACAATTCAGTTTGGGAACTTATCCCATTACCTGAAGGAGTGAAACTCATTGGTTGCAAATGGATTTTTAAAACCAAGCGGGATTCCAATGGTTATGTGGAGAGATATAAGGCACATCTTGTAGCTAAAGGCTATACTCAAAAGGAAGGGATTGATTATAAAGAGACTTTCTCTCTCATCGAATGACTCTTTAAGAATAATCATGGCTCTTGTTGCTCACTTTGATTTGGAGCTTCATCAAATGGATGTAAAGACAGCGTTTCTCAATGGCAACATTGATGAGACGATCTATATGGTGCAGCCAAAAGACTTTGTGTTGGGAGACCCAAAGAATATGGTGTGCAAACTAAGAAAATCCATTTATGGGCTAAAACAAACTTCTCGTCAATGGTACCATAAATTTCATCAAGTAATTCTCTCATTTGGTTTTGAGATGAATACAGTTGATGATTGTGTGTATCATAAGTTCAGTGGGAGCAGACATATTTTCCTGGTCTTGTATGTTGATGACATACTGCTTGCCACTAACGATATAGACATGTTGCACGAAACTAAGAAATTTCTATCAAAGCATTTTGAGATGAAAGATCTTGGTGACGCCTCTTTTGTATTAGGAATTCAGATACACCGAGACAGATCTCGAGGTATTCTTGGATTGTCACAAAAGAGCTATATCGATAAGGTTCTCAAAAGGTTTGGGTTACAAGATTGCAAACCAGGGGACATCCCAGTTGTTAAGGGAGACAAGTTTAGTCTCAAACAGTGCCCTAAGGGAAGTTTGGAAATTCAAGAAATGCAAAAGATCCCTTATGCTTCAGCTGTAGGGAGTCTTATGTATGCCCAAGTATGTACGCGTTCAGACATAGCGTTCATAGTAGGGATTTTAGGCAGATATTTAAGCAATCCAGGTCTTGACCATTGGAAAGCAGCCAAGAGGGTCATGAGATATTTGAAGAGAACAAGAAACTACATGCTCACATATAGGAGGTCAGACCAGTTAGAGATCACTAGGTACTCTGACTCGGATTTTGCAGGATGCCAAGATAACTTAAGATCAACTTCAGGCTATGTCTTTCTGTAAGCTGGTGGAGCAGTTTCTTGGCGTAGTGCCAAGCAAGGTCTTACTGCTTCATCAACCATGGCAACAGAATTCGTAGCAATTCATGAGGCATCTGACCAGGGCATTTGGCTGAGAAATTTTGTCACGGGGCTGAAAATAGTTGAAGGGATTGAAAGACCACTCAAGTTGTATTGTGACAATAGATCAGCAGTCCTGTATTCTAACAATAATAAGAGTTCAACCAAGTCAAAGCAATTGACATTAAGTTCCTAGTTGTTAAAGACAAGGTACAAAGTGGACAGATATCCATAGAACACTTAAGGACAAACTCCATGATTGTGGATCCGCTCAATAAAGGTCTACCACCCAAGGTCTTTCATGAGCATACTGCTCACATGGGTGTGCTACAATTTGAGGGATCTTGATTTTAGTAGGAGTTTCGTCCATTATGTAATTTATGTTATATGTTTAATTGTAAAATACAAATACATTGTATTTGGATTTTCTGATCAGAAATAAAGTTTAAAATATTCAGTTTTGGTTACTTTGTACATTTGAGTTATGGTATGATCTCATTCGGTAAAGTAGGACCAGTTGAAAATTGACATGCATTGACCAACTTCATGTAATTTTCATGCTACACTTTTCATAATGGGTCTATGTCATTTAGTTGTGTAAGTGCGGGTGATCATTGATGGGTTTAGTTATGCTTATTATGACGAAAGCCTCTTTGATTCCATGTGCTGATGCGATTAATGGACGGGACAATTTGGATTAGGCTCAAGGTAATTATAATGACATTTTTTGACGTCATAAAGTCTAACACACTCCTAAGGATACATGTGTGACCAGTGGGAGATTGTAAGATTTATGAGTCACATATGTAATTAATTAATAAAGTGTGTTAGGGTCATTATATAATTAGCCAATAAACTAGGGGTCAAATAATATATAATAGTTTATGGCTAAAGAGCATAATAATTATGAAAATTAATAGTGTAGATACCAGGCGGTTTCTAATTTAATGAGGGGTTGAATTAGTAATACTGCAATTTGGGATATAACTAATAATAGTTATATATAGGGGTTGTGGTCCCCAAGGCAAACACAACAAGACTATTCAGTTTCACAAACCCTAAGGAGAAAACTCTCTGGTTCCCTCTATCCCCATCAAGAGAGCGAGGTCTTCAGGGTATTTTGCTAAGGAAGATCACCCAACCCATTGCTTTATCATCATCATCCCAGGATTTCATCAATGGCAATTCCCACAGGTACGCTTCCGCCTTTGGTTATTCATCATGTAATTCGCATGGATTATTGAGCATAAGGTTGTAGGGTTTGTATTCCAACATAATTTTCTAGATTTTTAACAATCTTATTTAAAATACTCGACTTCTCCCTTCGTGGAATTCCTTATTTTACATGGTTCTTTTTCACTGTAAATCTGATTTGAATGACACCAACCCAAAAAAATAATTTGAAAAGTGGTTGTATTATCCGCTGATTGGTTTTCTAAATTACGATAATTTTCCTTGATCGAATTTTGAAATTTAGTTTTTAGAGTATCTTCTCATGATTTATTTTTACGTTTACCCATAAAATGCTGAGTTAGATCAATTAAATGACAAAAAATTAAAGAACAAAAATTGTTTGCTGGTGGAATTGTACTCATGTGTGAAAGCGTCAAATTAATATCTGCCTATGATAATTATTACAATGGATTATTTTATATAGAATATTAAAGGCTAAATCTTATCAACCACGACATTTGGTAAACCAAAGATCATGTTTTAAGTCTTTCAATAGTCTATCTATGTATGCTTGTGTTTGAACTCGTTGAACGTATTACCTTTGTGTATTATTGTCTCTCCCCTTATCATGGTTTCTAAAAAACAACCACTTCATTTCATCTATTTGTCTCTGACTTGTGTTCAGAAAAAAGATGGTGAAATTGTTTTCTAATGGGTCAAATTATCAATTTGACAAGCATTACTTTCCAAGAGAATTGAACATGCATCAACTTATATTTGATGTTATTGAATCGATTGCATAAGTCTTATAATATTATTTGACTCAAAATACCAACATGCATTCCAATCGGGCGGAAAATAATCAAATTTTCGATCAACATTGCACCTTCTTCTTTGACACCAACATAAAAGACAACCAAAAACACCTATATTATTCTGTTTCATTGTTTGTATTTGGATGCACATATCTCTATGATAATATATATACAAGCCATCCAAACATATGGCAAGTACATTAGTTCATAAGCAATACAAGTAATTTTTTTTATATATAGAAATAAAATCGGATTATGATAATTTAATAACTTCTTTAAACTAAAAAATATATATTTTCAATATGAAATTGCAATTAAGTCAACTCATGTGTTGTCTTTAAAAATTTTAACAAATTTTTCTTTCGCAAGAATGTTTAAAATATTATAAAAAAAATATCTCATAGAAACATAGATTATTTCAACCCAATATCAAATAACATAAAAAAATTATTTAATATTTGTTTTTGTAATTTAGACAATGAGGGTGACAATAAGAGAAAATGTGATACATTATAAGTTAATATAAACTTAAAGGATACTTGAACATCTCAAAAGACACTAAAAGAATGCATAAAAAAATATTATTTTTAAATCACTTTACTTTGATCATAGGAGATTACATCTTATAACTTATTTAGCCTGTTGTTTACTGTTTTTTATTTTGTAATACGAGTTTTGATTTATTATTGGATTTATTTAATTTTATTCAAGAAGAATCAGTTTTTTGATTTAAATAATTTATTAAGTGATGATAAAATTTTATTCAGAATTTTTAAAATGATCGAGTAAATTTTGTCCGATTATAAAATTTGAATTGAATTCCAATTTTAATAAGAAAATAAATTTGGTTTCTTGGATTTAATTGTAATTTTTATTAGTGTGTTTATATCTTTTGGAGTTAAATATTAAACGGGATAATTTTAAATTTGGTGTTGTTTATGTATAAAATTAGAAGTTTAGTAAATGTTCGCACGATTTATGGGGTACGACTAACGAGTATACCATTAGAAAACTAATTTTACCGATTAGTACTATTATAGTGATGGAGAACTATAAAGATAATATTTTCGTCATTTAAAGTGAAATTAGGCTTTATCACACATTGGGAATACTCTTTAATTTTTTATGCATGTTTAGTATAATATCTATTTTATATAAGAATGAATGGCCTAAAAAATGCCCCATCTTTAGTGATTTGTCATGACTAAATTGATGCTATAAATTAGTAGTAAAATGTTGGTCAAAATTTTTAAATAAAATTTTATCGTACTTCAGAAATTAGGTGAATTTTATCCGGTATTTAATTTTCTAATGTGAATTCAAAACTCGTAAAAATTAAATTGTGGTTTTGGGTATTTATATGTGTTTTGAGGTTGGAAATTTAAAGGTTTCAAAATAATAAATAAGAAAAATTCTCAAAAAAAAATTTATATTTAAAGATGGAGGTAGTCTAAAGTTATCATTACATAATAAATTAGTGACTGTTGAATGTTGAAGACCAAGTAATTTTTTAAAGATTTGGGGTTGTTGTTATGAAAAATTGTTTTTGAACCAAGGGATTGAACTTAATTAATTTATTTTTGTTAATTTGTGTATTCATATAAAAACTCAACTGCTATCAATTTTCATTCAGTCAGAAAGTGGAGATTTGAAATCTTAATCGTTTTTCATTAAATCAAACAATACTTTTAAATTCACCTAAGTGTTATTAACTCTTTTCCGATTGAAATTAACTACCACCATAATTAAACTTTTTTAGACTTGGTTACATATGAGTCAAGAATATTATTTTATTGCTTTATTTTGTTTTACTTAAAAAGATTTGGCTCATGTGATAATCTCCAAGAATATTTTTGTTGTCATTAATGACTCTAATTAAATTTATTTGAAATCAGTGATTGAATATGTCTTTTTTAAAATCAAAGTTAATTTATAATAAATCCAAATAAAATAAAAACAAAAATAAAATCAATATTAAACTTATCTATTTGATATACTATAATTATTTAGAATTATTTTTTCTAATCTCTTAAATTATTCTTAAATATAGTAAGAGACGAAGCTAAGCTACCCCAAATTTGTATTCCTTTTAGAAAAAATAAGTATAGTTTTATATTCTACTTCAATAATA
>JBBPBS010001130.1:9245479-9274070 GCA_037974835.1 Cicer judaicum
TGATATTATTTTTTGCGAATACAAATAAACCATTTATTTAAGACATGACTCATAAATAAATTTAATGATGAATTTCTTACATATAATTTTATTGTTTATATTGAAAAATACATTGTTAAGTACTATAATTTCAATAATAAATTAATTTAACTTTTTAAAGTGTCGTCAAATATTACTTTTATAAATAGTTATTTTTTATTTTTATTTTCTCTATTGCGATATGTACTCACATTTTGTAAATATTATTAAAAATTATGATAATTTTTTTTATTCAATAGTTAAATTTAAAAAAATATTGGCCACCTCATAAAAATGAAAGCACTTCTATAACGGTATTTGATCATCTAACCTCTTTTATAATAATTTGATTTTTTTACAAAATAATAATGCATGATCAAACTTTTTTTTATCAAAAAGAAAATTAAATTACAAAATTAAATGAGATAAATAATATCTCTCACATCTTCGGCAAGAATAATACTTAAAGCAAATTGCGACCGAAAAATTTGGTCAATTATTTGTAATCAATGAAATCATCACCAAATTTATTTAATTGAAAAAAACCTTGTTTTGGATATAACTGTAGGAGTGTACTATTGGATTGGGATTTCTATGGAATTTAAAAAACTTTTTGATTAAAAAATTCCTCTGATATTCGACTAAAATTTACAAAGATTATAAATGATTTTAAAGATATTGAATTTGAGATTTTCAAGAATATCGTTTAGTTGAATTATCAGATAAACGTGTAGATATATATTCATATTTGATATTATCAATTATCGAAGACGATAATTATGAATCTAACATTTAAATCCAAGAGTAGAAACACGAAGATACTAATTTATGGGAAAGTATTATAGCTATATATGACTAAATGTTACTTAGGAGAACATGAAACTAGAAACATTTTTCATGATTGAAGATTTTAAAAATCGGATCAGTTTTGTTTTTATTTATTCAAACTTTGTAATATATTTTTTATATTATGTCAAATAATATGAATTCATAAAATACTTTGAAATCTTGAGAACCTACAAACACACACCGTGATAATTTACGAATAAGAATATGAAAATAAAAAAATTAGACGCTACAACCAACCATACCAAGCAAGGTCTTACATAGAAAAATGTAAAGCATAAGTATGGGTAAAGTAAATATAGGCTACAATTAAAAATAGATTTTGATTGATTAATGTGTGTCTATGATAATTATTGCAACGGATTATTTTAAATAGAATGTTAAAGGCTAAATCCTATCAACCACGACATTTGGTAAACCATTTATGTATGCTTGTGTTTGAACTCGTTGAACATATCACCTTTGTGCATTATTGCCTCTCTCCTTATCATGGTTCCTAGAATACAACCACATCATTTCATCCATTTATCTCTCACTTGTGTTCAGAAAGAAGAAAAAAAAAGTGAAGTTATTTTCTAATGGGTCAAATTATCAATTTGACAAGCACTACTTTTCAAAAGAATTGAACATACATCAACTTATATTTAATGTTGTTCAACCGATTGCATAAGTCTTATAATATTATTTGACCCAAAACGCCAACAAACATTCCAATCGGGAAGAAAGTAACTAAATTTTCGATCTCCATTGCACCTTCTTCGTTGACACCAATATAAAACAACCAAAAACACCTATATTATTTTGTTTCATTATTTGTATTTGGATGCACATATGCCTATGTTAATATATATATATATATATATATATATATATATATATATAATACAAATCCACATAATTTAATATACTTTTATACAAGCCATCCAAACATATGGCAAGTACATTAGTTCATAAGCAATACAAGTAATTTTCTATATATATAGAAACAAAATCGGATTCTGAAAATTTAATAACTTCTTTAAACTAAAAAGTATATTTTCAATATGAAATTGCAATTAAAATGGCTCCCCCTTTTGTTCTCAACAAGTAATTTAGTTGAAAATATTGATCTTTGAATAGTTAATAAATATTACAGGGTTAAAAATATTTCTAATTTTCAGTCTCTATATATTTTCAAATGTTTTTCAATTATTATAAAAAAAATTATTCAACTTTTAATCTCTACAATATTTTTTATCAGTGCTTTTAATCTCAACTATTTAGTCAACTCATGTGTTGTCTTCATAATTTTTAATAAATTTTTCTTTTGTAAGAATGTTTAAAACATCATAAAATCTTTTTCACAAAAAATTAGATTATTTCAATCCAATATCAAATAACATATAAAAAAGAAAATTTATTTAGTATTTATTTTTTTAGTTTAGACAATGAGGGTGACAATAAGAGAAAATGTGATACATTATAAGTTAATATAAACTTAAACGATAGGTGAAGTAACATCTCAAAAGACACTAATTTTTTTATTTATAAAAAGATATTATTTTTAAATAATTCTACTTTGATCATAGGAGATTACATCATATAACTGTTGTTTTCTGTTTTTTATTTTGTATGAATAGATTAAATACCAGTTTTGATTTATTATTGGTTTTGTTTAATTTTATTCAAGAAGAATGAGTTTTGTGATTTAAATAATTTAGGCTTATTTGTAGTTTTGATTCCCCTATTTTAGTTGAATCACGAAAATAGTCCCTCCATTTTATTTCTCTCCAGTTTTGGTCCCTCAAACATAATTTTGGTCCAAAACTTGATAAAATTTCATTTTTATGAATTTATTTAAGTCACACAATTCCTCAAGATCTTATTTGTGACAATTGTACCTGAACTATGATCATAAATGGTGTAGTACGACTTAAAAAAAAATAAAATTTCATCAAATTTTAGACTAAAATTATGTTTGAGGACCAAAATTGGAGACAAACAAAATAGGGGAAATACGTTCGTGATTGAGCTAAAATAAGGGGACTAAAACTGCAATTAAGCCAATAATTTATTAAGTGATTATAAGATTTTATTTAAAGTTTTCTCACAAAAATTTTATGTGTTTTAGATGATCGAGTAAATTTGTTGTCCGATAATAAAATTTGAATTGAATTACAATTTTAATAAGAAAATAAATTTGGTTTCTTGGAGTTAATTGTAATTTTTTTAGTGTGTTTATATCTTTTGGAGTTGAATATATTAAACGGGATGATTTTAAATTTGGTGTAGTTTATGTATAAAATTAGAAGTTTCGTAAATGTTTGCACCATTTATCGGGTAACGAGTATACCATTAGAAAACTAACTTTACCCAATTAGTAGTATTATAGTGCTGGAGAACTATAAAGATAGTATTTTCGTCATTTGAAGTGAAATTAGGCTTTATCACGCATTGGGAATACTCTTTAATTTTGTAAGCATTTTTAGTATAATACGAGTTTTGATTTATTATTGGTTTTATTTAATTTTATTCAAGAAGAATGAGTTTTGTGATTTAAATAATTTATTAAGTCACGATAAAATTTTATTTAAAATTTTCTCACAAAATTTTTACGTGTTTTTATGAACTAGTAAATTTGTTGTCCGATTATAAAATTTGACTTGAATTCCAATTTTAATAAGAAAATAAATTTGTTTTCTTGGAGTTATTATATAATACTACTATTGGGTAAAATTAGTTTTGTAATGGTAAACTTATTAGTTTTATATTTATCTGCTTCAATAAAATATATTTAATTACTAAAAAATGTTTATTGAAAATAAATAAAAAGTTATTATATAATTGATATATTTCTTCGTATTATTTTGAGACTTTCATAATTTACATTGTAAATACAAATAAAACATTTTGTTATGACATCACTCATAAATAAATTTAATGATGAATTTTTTGCAAATAATTTTATTATTTATTTATATTAAAATTTTAAAAGATTATACATAATTTTTGAAGTATTCAATTGAGATTTTCAAAAATGTCGTTTAGATGAACTTTCAGTTAAATGTGTAGATATATCTTCATCTTTAATATTATCAATTAACGAAGACAATAATTATGAATCTAACACTCAAACTCAAAAACAGGAACGTGGAGATGCTAATTTATGGAGGAGTATTATAGCTACTGATATATAGATAAATGCTACTTAGCATAACATGAAACTATAAATTATTTTCTTGTTTAAAGATTTTAAAAATCGTATCAGTTTTATTTTTATTTATTCAAACTTTAAAATATTCTTATTATATTTTGTCAAATATATGAATTTATAAAATATTTTGAAGTCTTGTGTTACAAATCGATTAAAGAGTCTTTTGAAATCTTGATCGTAAAGAGTATTTTAAAGTCTTATAAATCGTATAAAGAGTCTTTTAAAATATACACATTCCAATATAAATAGAGCAAGTTGACCCAATAGCGAGGTCCAAACTGAGTGAGGTTCAACGAGATAACATCGTCACCAATGGATGACACATCATGGAAACTACCTTCAACATCACCCCTAGAAGTGCAAGTGCCCAAAAACAAAACCTAGAAGCACCAAGATTCTAGCGTCACAGAGATCACAATCAAACTAGATAAGATTCATCATGTATCTCACTCAGTATGCAGTTACATTATAAATAACAATAATCACACTATGATCTCAAGAATCACCTCAGTAACTATAGCAATAAATTGCAACAGATAAGAGTTTAACTATTCTTTAAATAAAGGACTCACACCCAAGTATTTCACACATTACTCATCCAATCATTATACTTATTATCTGCTTATTTCATGTCTTACTTTGATATTAGAGTATCTTTGTAAGTACACCCCCATTTGGAGCAGGAGCGTACAAGAAGAAGGAGTGGACACCAAAAACTTTATCGCAGCACCAAACGTACTTGAATGATGAAAAATCCGCTCAAGGGATAAGTTATCTTTTATTTCTGAATATAAAAAATTTCAGGATAAGGGATCCTTGAGTGATGAAAAAATCGCTTTTCTAAAATGATGATTATGATGATAAACGTTCTTAATAATATATATTTCATTAGTAACAACAATGACACAAGGGAACATGATATGAGCGTATTGCTTACCTTTAAGAATGCTTCATAAGATTTTTGCTCTCTTATTTTCACGGTTTCTGTTTTTGTTTTATAAACGTGAGACATATAATACCCATTACATTGAATAATAGATATTTGTTTTTAGACTAAAAATATAATGAAGAGATCAAAATTGTTGCATTTAAAATAAAGGGGTTAATTATTAGATCAATAAAAATAGGACACAAACTTTAATCAAACTTAAAAATAATTATAAAAAAACGAGTTTTGATTTGAAACGAAAATAAATATAACCAAAGAAGTATTAAAAAGTGATAACATATTGTGTACATTTGAAGAATTTGCGTTGCATGGTATCACATTTGGGGTAACAATGGGATCCACTCACGTTTCGTTGGTTGCATCGTTAAAGATGTTCTAAAAGTGTACTACTTAACATGTAAAGGTTTGATAACTATATAGTTAAATAATTTAAATGCATGTTTGGTTTCTGACTATGAAAGTGTATTTAACACAGTCAAAATTTTAAACTAAGCCAATCGATTGGGTAAATCGATTTCCTGAAAGTTTTTAGTGAAAATAGATTGGGCAAATCGATTTCCTGAAAGTTTTTAGTGAAAATAGAACTCTGAACTTACATCAATCGATTTGGGAAATCGATTTTGTGAAAGACAGAGACCGTGTAATGAATCCAATCGATTTGCTAAATCGATTTCTTAAGTGGTTTTGAAACAACACATTACCAAATCGATTGGGTAAATCGATTTCGTGAAAGACAGAACCCCTGTATTGAAGCCAATCGATTGGGCAAATCGATTTCGTGAAAAATGGCTGAGTTCTTGGATGGCCAAATCGATTTGGTCAATCGATTTCTTCAATGCATTTTCAAATTTCAAGAAAACAGGAGACATATCAATCGATTCATTCAATCGATTTCTTAAAAGGTTTTGAAAGACAAATTACAAAATCGATTTGACAAATCAATTTGATCAATTTAGAGAAGTCCCTGTAACTGATCCAATCGATTGGGGCAATCAATTTCCCTGCGTAATCATCCAAAAATACATAAACTAACTCAATCACATTCATACATAATCCCAAATCTTAACACTTAAGCAATTCCAACGTGATCACCACAACAAATTGGGCTTCGAAATAGTTTCGCAATCAAACATGCTATCACCAAATTCCAAAACACAACACTTAACACTTATAACACAATTACTACAACATCATGAGTTTCGAAATAGTATTGCAATCAAACATGTTATCACCAAATTCCAAAACATAACACTTAACACTTATAACACAATACCCACAACATCACGATGAACCAACAATTCACAATTTACAATGGTGTAGTCTCTCACGAACAAATACCTGTGCAGTCTCTCACGGACAACCACAATTCACCAGGGCGTAGTCTCTCACGGACAAACACATGTGCAGTCTCTCACGGACAACCACAATTTACCAGGGTGTAGTCTCTCACGGACAAACACATGTGCACTCTCTCACGGACAAACACAATTTACCCAAAAACGTAAGTCGTAAATGTACCACCTATCACGGGTCAGTACTGTTTATCGAGATGCCACCTATCACGGGTTAGCACAACTTACCAAAAAGCGTAAACCATAAACGTACTGCCTATCACGGGCCCGTACCGTTTACCAAGGTGCCACCTATCACGGGTTTGCACGGTTTACTAAAACAAACATTAAGTAAACAAGACATTAAGAGATTCCCCATTCTTAATGCTCGTTTAACTCTAATGGTTTTCAAATTCCACACAGAACAACCTCAACCGTATTCAGAAATTTATTACACAATAATTCATTTCTCCACAAAATCATTTTCACGACGACATTAAGTAAACACAGATATTAAGAGATTTCTCATTCTTAATACTCATTTAACTTAACGATTTTCAAAACAAAACATTAAGCAAACAAAAGTATTAAGAGATTCCCCATTCTTGATACTCTTTTAACTTAAACGGTTTTCCAAAACAAACATTAAGTAAACAAGATATTAAGAGATTCCTCATTCTTAATTCTCATTTAACTTAAACGATTTTCCAAAACAAACATTAAGTAACCAAGACATTAAGAGATTCCTCATTCTTAATGTCCAGTTAACTTAAACGATTTTCAAAACAACATTAAGTAACCAAGACATTAAGAGATTCCCCATTCTTAATGCCTAGTTAACTTAAACGATTTTCCCAAACACACATTAAGTAAACAAGACATTAAGAGATTTCCCATTCTTAATACTCATTTAACTTAATGGTTTTCAAATTCCACGCGAAACAACTCAAACATATTATCAATCCACATCAAAACACATCAATTCATTTTTCCACAAAATCCAACCATACACATATCAAATTTCATCAGTATCAATTAAGAACACGTCAAAAACAACGAACACAAATCAACACAATCCACCACTCAAACACACAAGTTTTATTTACTCAAAATCATATATAAATGAGTTTAAATTCATTTTCTACGATACATTCATCAAGATAACCAAAACCTAACTCTAAGATTTTACCCATAAAGCCTTAGATACATTTTCCCCAAATCAATACTCCAACCCTAACAAAATTCTTTTCCATATAACCACAGATAAGACCCTAAATGCAAACTAAAAGTTTGGAAAGAGCCCTTACCTTCACGTTAGCTTTAACATGCGATTACAGTACCGCGAGCAAATCCAGTGAAATCTCCGCTCTCAACGCCGCTTCCAAAGTTGGTCCCCTAGCACCGTAGCGTGGTAGTGAGCAACTTTCCCTTCTATCTCTTCACGAAACGAAGCTTAGATCTAGATGAAACGGGAAGGTTTGTGTTTGAATCCCTAATACCGTTTTTCTTCGTTTTCAAATCAAAGAGGAAGAGTGAAGTTAAGAAACTCTTGTCCTATCACCCACCAAGCCTTGGGTCTCTATTTTTGAACAAAAGGAAGCTGCGAAAAACGAAAATGGAGGAAGGATGGAGAAGGTTCTCGCACGCGCAGAGGAAGAAGAAGGAAAATTTTGTGTTTGTCTACCTTGTCTTTCTTTCCCTTGCTTTTCTTTTCTTTATTTTTCCTTCTTTCCTTCCTCTCTTCTTTCCTTTTCTTCCCAAACAAATATTTACATATATATATATATATATATATATATATATTTATATATATTTTTTAATTACATTTAACAAATATCTCAAAATATCTAGATATTTGTTAAATTACCATTTCACCCATACCGCATTAAATTCTTCGTAAAAGATTCACCGCAGTTAATTTAATTTATTTATCGACGAGTAATTCTAATCAGGCATCAAAATATCTTTTTGGTCTTATAAACTCCAAAATATTAAAGACTTTAGCTAAAAAGCCTCCAAGTTAAATACCAAAAATACACCAAATTACATAAAGTACACTTTAAAATTATGGGTCTTATAGAATATATGTTTGTTTTGGGGTTTTGTAAGGGAGATTCATGCATAGAACATGAGTTTTGCATCATACACATAGTATGACAGTTTGCATGATGCATACATGATTTTGTATTCAATAAATTAAATAAACAAACTTTTAACACATGACAAACAACAACAAAATTAATTAAACAAACTTTTAACAGAAACAATTTAAAAAGTTTATTAACTAAACACATCTCATTTAATCAAACAAATTTTTAAATTAAGTCAATAAATTATAAATTAACTTATCGGTGTTACCAAATAGACACATGATTAAACAAATAACTTATGTTCAAAATCATCGACAACTAACTTGAACAACTATATTAATGACCTATACATGGTGTCTACCAATCCATAATACCATTAACGACATCACCAAAAATCACATGACAATAAGATAATATTTTTGTTGATTTTGTTCTAACATCATTACATCAATCTTATTCATAATGCACCAAAACTTCTCTTAGCCGAGTTTGTTCTTCCATTACAACTTCAACTTTATCCATAAGCTTCAACATAAAATCATTGTGTTCTTCCATAACCTTTGATTGTTGTCTTTGTGATATTATCAATCTTGACTATAAGTTCACCTTCACCTTTAGGAATAAATATGTTAAGAGCTTCATCACACCATAAAAGATAGGGACAACAACCTTCTGTACTATAATAGCTCAAATCATCAATGGAAGAAGAAACTATAATAGATGATAGAAATTATAACAATGGAAGAATCAAAACAAAGTAATATAAGTTTTTTGAGTTAAATCCCCCCAAAACATATGAAAACAAAGAAATTAAAAAAATACACATTTGAACATTACCTTCCAAAAAATTAAAAATGCACATTTGAACATTACCTTCCAATCGGACAACCAAAGAAAAGTCAATCCAGGTTTGTATATGTCCTTGAAATCCTTGTTACAGTTTTTCTCTCACGTATACAAAAAGGAATTGTGTAGTTTTCCTCAATACATCATTCATCAAGCCCTAAATTACCAAAATAGCGCTTTATCTTCATAGATGGAGTAAATGGAATGTCACCACTCATCCTATTCATGCCATTTTTTCAAATGTGGTTCCTTTTTATACAAAAAAAAAAAAAAAAGTAGAAGAATACATCAATGGAGGAAGGAAATAAAATGGAGAAAAAGATTTTGTAACTGACCTTGATGATCGAACAAAAAAGACGAATGTAAAAAATGGAGTAAAAACATTGTGGTTTGAGGACGATGACAGTGAATGGGTTTGAGAGAATGCAAAAGGTCGTGATTATATTGGATGAAGAAGATGATGTAATTTTTTTTGTTTTTTGGACTTGGTATATAAATAAGTTAAAATATGTCAATATTCTAAAATAAAATAAAAAAATAAAATAAAATATAAAAAACGTAGGTAAGATTTGCATACGTGAGAGTTAACGTACCACTTCATCAATTTGTAATAGTGTTAGTGGAAAATTTTGACGGCAGGAATGCCTTCATTAACATTCATAAAAATTATCTACTATTTTGAAATTTTGACAAAATAAGGGACTAGAATATAACTTAACAAAAGTTACGGATCAAATTGGATATTTACTCGATAAATAAGTATCATTTTAAATTTATCTACTACAATAATATATATTTAGTTACCTAAAAAAGTTTATTATAAATAAATAAGAAAAAAGCAAATCAAAATTATCATCAATTGACATATTTCTTCGTATTGTTGAGACTTTCAATATTTACCTTGCAACTACAATTAAAATATTTTGTTAAGACATCATTCATAAATAAAATTGATGATGAGTTTCTCACAAATAGTTTTGTTGTTTATATTGAAAAATACATTGCTAGTTATTATAATTCAATAATAAATTAATTTGACTTTTTAAATGTCGTAAAATATTACTTTTTTAAATTGTTATTGTCGGCTTTTATTTTCTCTATTGCAGTATTAATTGACATTTTGTATATATTAGTAAAAATTATTATGATTTTTTTGACTCATTAGTTAAATTTTAAAAAATATTGGCCACCTCATAAAAGTCAATTTACTTATATAACGATATTTGATCATATAACCTCTTCTATAATAATTTGAATATTTGTTTTTTTACAAAATAGTAGTACATGATCAAAATTTTATTTTTTGATGAAAAATAAATTAAATTACAAAATCAAATGAGGTAAACTAGTACCCATTACATCTTCGGTAAGAATAATGCTTAAAGCAAGCAACAAATATTGCCATTGAAAATTTTGACTGATTAGTTGTAATCAATAGAGTCGCCACCAATAATTTATTTAATTGAAAAAGTATTTGAGAAAATCATTTTTTGAGAAAAAATTTTCAAACCAAATTTAAATTCAAGAATCGATTATGTGTCCAAAGTCTAAAATTGCTATAAAGCAAGAACTAAATCTACTATAAAAACCTTTGACAAATTTCGGTATAATGCACACGATAGAAAAGAGATATGATATGATATAAAGTTGAATAAATATATGATATGATAGTGACATAATAAACATTATCATATCAGAAATTTGATACACACATCATAACCAACAAGATAACATTTTATTTTATCATAATATAACATATATTATATTTAAATAACAAAATTATAATTCTGAACAATTACATATTAGAACTTTTTCTAAAATTACCATATTGTATTTTAAATATTATAAATTAACAAAAACATACTAAAAAATTAAAGGCTTAATTGCAGTTTTGATCCCTCTATTTTAGTTGAATCACGAAAGTAGTCCCCCTATTTTGTTTCTCCCCAATTTTGGTCTCCCAAACAGAATTTTGGACCAAAATTTGATGAAATTTCATTTTTTAAAGTCGTACTACACCATTTATAATCATAGATTTCAGGTATATTTGTTGCAAATGAGACCTTGAGGCATGATGTGACTTAAATAAATGCAAAAAACATGAAATTTCATCAAGTTTTGGACCAAAATTATGTTTGAGGGACCAAAATTGGAGTGAAATAATTTTATATTTAAAATATCCATTGACACTACTAAATAAATAATTTAAATTTTAAAAAAAAAATCACAACTAACCAAATAATTCTATTTTATTTATTAGAAGGTAAATAAAGATATGATATATATTATATATAAATGGCAAAACTACACTTGTAAACAAATTATATCTATTTTAAAATTTGAATTAATTTTCATACTTTTATAATTTTGAATACTAATTTATTAAATTATATAAAAAGACAAAACTACCCTTGTGATAAAATCCTAATCATTATTTAAATTAATTATTAATATTTAAATTTAGACAGCTACGTTGATGATAAATTAATGAGTTTGATATCTCATCTAAAATATATATAGTTATATAAAGGAAAAATTCTAACGCTTTAAATATTTTTTTATGGAATAATTAGTTAACATTTTCATTTTAGTAAGAGAATATCTTCCATTATTGTTTTTAAAATTTAATTTATACCATTTAAAAAGACAACTCCAAAGTTAACTAACTAATTATTTAAACTTAAATATTTGATTTGTCTCTCTAAGTTTGCATTTTTCTCATTTTTGTTTATATAAGTTTTTTTTTTTAATTTAAACTCTGTAAGTTCAATTTAATTTTAAAATCATCTTTGTCGTTAGTTGTTTTTAGAAAACAAACTTATGTTGCAAACGGAGGAGTTACATGATAATTTGACGTGGCAGATGAATAAATTAATTAATTAAAAAAAAAAAAAAAATGAAGAAAGATTGAATGTATTATGTTTTAGTTACTCCATCCAAATTAAGAAATAAATTTCGAGATTAGGGACCTATTAATAAAGAACACAAAATGCAATAAATAAGTATAATGAAAATCAATACTTGTTTTAGGACGAACTCACATCCAGTTAAGCCAGTTCCAATACTACCCGACCCAATCAAATATGTGACGATGTAAAATCTTTTCGAATTTAGGCTAAGCCGCTTCAACCAAATAGAATTCAAAGTGATGGTTTATCATAGATCACTTGTACTTCCAATCACGACCACTCGATGACAATTCTATCATAATCATAGCTACTGGATAGAGACCACCTATCACAAACACAAATGGGCATCTGTCTGGCATTACAAAGTACCCCAATAATCATTTATTTATTCCTGATTACCTATAATGTTCAAGAAACCCTAGGAGGAACTCTTATATAATTTGACTTCTCTAAGTCATAAAAATACACACAAATTATGACATAAATTCTTTTTATATTATGACAATTTTTTACTTGATCTTCGAAGTTTGTGTGGGTACGCCCTCCTTATACGAAAAGTTGAGGGAGAAATCCTACTTTACCACTTAATAAAAGAATATCCTCCATTATTTTTGTAATAATTTAATTTCTACCAATTTAGAAAGGCAACTCTATAGTTAACTAACTAATAATTTATAATTTGGTCAAACCTTTTTTGAACAAATCTATCCTTCACTTTTCAATTAATTTTTTTTTATTATTTCAATGTCCACTTTCTATAAAAAAAAAAAATCTAATCTTGAAGCTTCCATGTGATCAATACATGTTTTAAATATTTATTTAATATTCTTTTCACTAAAAAAATGTTCTCCATTATTTTTTAAAATTTAAATTTATTAAGTTGGGCACATTATTATTGAGAAACGGTTTACTTTGGTTGCCCTTCATTTCTTTTTGACAAATCCTAGATTATTTAACTTATATAAAATAAAATTTTTTGATTATAAATTAGAAACTAAAATTTAGATAAATACAAATATATAGATATTCTATTATTTTATGTTACTTACCTGAACAAAAATTATTTTATATTCCTTATCTCTAACAAAAATTAAATAAAAGCCAATGAAGATTTGTTGTGTTGGTAAGAAGTTGACTCACACCAACACGATTAAGAGTCCAACTCTCGTTATCGCTATGAAAAATTAATATTAACTTAAATATATTTATTTCTCATTATTATTAATAGAATGTCAATTGTTTTTCTATATGTGACTTTGAAATAAATGTGTGTTTAAGAAAGAGAGAGAAAAAAATAAATTTTTATTAATGTGTTTGACAAGAGTGAAATCTTGCTCCTATGTATCTCCTGCTGCGATGGAGAAATCAAAGCTATATAGTTCTTGGGTAGAAAATGCGTATGTGTTAATTGCTTTTAAATAAAATGCATGTTATTACTGATAAAAAAAAAAGTTATTTTGACAAAAAAATAGTTTGTTTGATTTGAATAATTATTTAAAAATACGAATTATAAGACTATCAAGTTGTACAACTTGTGTCTTAAAAACTCGAAGACTAAAAAGATGTCACATCTAGTTAACTAGTTTAAAAACAGTTTCATTATTTTTGTTATAAAAATGAGCTTTTAAAATCTTCAAGTTGTAGAACTTGTCACTACAAAAAAAAAAAATTGACTAATCATGACACACAAAGTTTGTCACTAGAAGTTAAAAATTGTAGATAAAGTTCAATAATACTTTGAGTGACACCGAAATCCACTGTCAACTTTAAGGGTGTGCCTTGCAACACTGTTTTACAACACTTTTTGGACGAGTGCTGTAAAAGACTTGCATTTTCAAATAATTAAATGACATATTAAAGCGCATTTTTTACAAGCGTTGTAAAAGACATGCGCTTTCAAATAATTAAATGACCTATTAGAGTGTTTTTGTTACAAGCGATGTAAAAGCCTTGCGATTTTACATAATTAAATGACCTATTAGAGCGCTTATTACACAAGCACTGTAAAATCATTCACTTTAAATAAAAATCATTTACTTTAAATAAATAAAAACGAATTTAAAACAAATTTACAAACCCTCATCCTCTACTCTGGGAACCCTACTCTCCTCTACGTACTGTGCAACCATCTACTGCTCATCCTTTAAAAAAAATTGGATACGTTGTCTCAGGTACTGTATTTATTAATTTGTTGTTGTCACGAAAACTAATAAATTGTTACATAATAAATCATATAAAATCTTTTCTTTTTTGAAATTTTTTGATCTGTTCTATTTTGAAATTGTTACATAATAATGGACCTTGGTTGCCATTTTCCAATATTAGATATGTGTACTATATATTGGTATAATGTTATTAATAGCTTATTATTTTTGTAACTGCATTTATATAGGTCATATAATATGGACCAAAAATGGATGTCTGTCAATCGATTGTCAAAAGAGTATGAAAATTGAGTGAAGGAGTTTGTTGAGTTTGCAGTGAAGAATACAAAAGATCCAAATAGAGTCGTTTGTCCTTGTTTAAAATGTTGTTTTGGAAAACGCGTTAGAGAAGGTGAATTTGAAGGATATTTAGTATGGAATGGAATTGATCGAAGCTATACATGTTGGATAAGACATGGTGAGAAAAAAAAAAGGAAACATTAATTTTGAGAATGGTTCGACATATGTTTCAACTGACTTCGATACAGATACATATGAGCCGAACTGAGTTGAGGAGATTGCAAAAGCAGTTGAAGAAGATCCTTGGGATTGTCCTAAAATGTTTGAGAGTTTGTTGAGTGATGTAGAGAAACCATTATATAATGGTTGTACTAAATTCACAAGACTGTCGACGATATTAAAGTTGTACAACTTAAAAGCGAGTAATGGACAGTTTGATAAAAGCTTCACATAATTATTAACACTCTTAAAAGATATGTTACCAGATGATAATGAACTTCCCAGTCGAACCTACGAGGCTAAATGGATTTTGTGCTCTATTGGCATGAGTTACAAAAGGATTCATGCGTGTCTTAACGATTGCATTTTATTTCGAAACGAATATGAATTACTAAAGGCGTGTTCGAAATGCAATGTCTCTCGATATAAGAAGAAAAAATCTACTCCAGCAAAAGTCGTGTGGTATTTTCCTATAATACCAAGATTTAGGCGCATGTATCGTAGTGAAGAAGATTCAAAACACTTGACATGGCATGCAGATGAAAGAATCTGAGATGGAAAGTTTCGACACGCTGCAGATTCTCCACAATGGGCAAAAATTGATCACGAGTATCTTGAATTCAGGATAGAGTCCAGAAATCTACGACTTGCACTTTCTACTGATGGAAAGAATCCACATGGTCTTCAAAGCATCTCACACAACACATGACTGTGATTTTGTTGATTTATAACCTACCTCCATGGTTATGTATGAAACGTAAGTTTATGATGTTGTCTATGTTAATTTCTGAACCCAAACATCTTTGGAATGATATCAACATATACTTGAATCCTTTAATTGAAGATTTAAAAATTATGTGGGAGACAGGTGTGGAAGTTTATGATGGGTATAAGAAAGAATGTTTCAATTTGAGGGCTATGTTGTTCGGCACAATTAATGATTTTCCAGCATATGGTAATTTATCAGGATATAGCATTAAAGGTCAGTGTGCATGTCCTATATGTGAAGAGAGTACAAATTGGATACGGTTGAAAAATTGTAAGAAGAATGTATTTCCTGGACATCCTAGATTTTTACCTTATAGTCATTAGTATCATTGGTGGAGAAATGCATTCAATGGAAAATCAGAGGAAGGTAAAGCTCCTTTAGCACCGACTAGATATCAAATACTTGAAAAAGTACAAGGTTTGACCAATAAATTGGGCAAACCTTTTGCGGGATGAACAATTAGGTCATTAAAAATTTGGTTTGTATGAAAGACCTCAAGTTAAAAGGTTTGAACACCCATGATTGTCATATTCTAATGGAGCATTTTCTACCAATAGGTATACATTCCATTTTACTTGAAAAAGTTCGACGAGCCTTAACTAGATTATGTTTCTTCTTTGGGGAAATTTGTAGTAAAGTGATCGATCCTCAGAAATTACCGATATTGCATAGGGAAATTGTTGTTACTTTGTGTGAGCTTGAAATGTATTTCCCACCCTCGTTTTTGGATATAATGGTTCACCTTAATGTTCATCTGGTTAAGGAGACACAACTTTGTGGGCCAGCTTATATGAGATGGATGTATCCGATAGAACGATGAAAATACTAAAAGGGTACGTAAAAAGTAGAAGTCGACTAGAAGGTTGTATTGCTGAACGGTACATTGTCGAAGAAGCTGTTGAATTTTGTACTGAATATCTGTCCAATATTGAATCCATAGGGCTTCCCATGTCTCGTCATTCGGGAAGAATATCAGGAGAAGGGATATTTGGAAGGAGACTAATGACTATATCAAGGACAGAATGGGAGCAAGCAAAATTGTATGTTTTGCACAATGATGATGAGGTTCAACCGTATGTTGCAATACACATGGATCAATTATCTCGTTTGAACATGAATAGGAATCAAAATTGGATAACTTAATAGCACAATCGAAGTTTTATAACATGGTTAAATAATCACATAAAGTCAAAGTCTGATATAGACCCTGGGTCAATTTCACAGAGATTGAGGTGGCTAGCAAATGACCACTATGCAAATTAGCGGAGTAATTTTCATAGCTGAAGCAATGCATGCCTCAAGTGCAAAAGACAAAAACCCAATATATGCAAATCTATCATATTTTGGGGTTATCGAGCACATATGGGAGTTAGACTACACAATTTTTCGTGTTCTCATATTTGGTTGCAAGTGGGTTGATAATAATAATAGCGTTCGGATTGATGAGTCAGGGTTCTTGCTTGTCAATTTTAATAGGATGGGATATAAAGACGTGCTTTTTATTTTAGCGTCGCAAGCTCAACAAGTGTTTTATGTCACTGATCCTGCTGATGATAAATGATTTGTTGTCCTATCGACCAATAAAATAAGTGATGATAACAATAATGATGAAGATATTGGTAATGATCTTTTATTTGCAACATCACAACCACATGAAATTGATTTAACTGATGATGGTTTATATCTTATAGATGATCATGATGAGGGAATTTGGATTAATCCATCATTTTGTATCGTTAATGGACAAACAAATGTGAATCCCACCAGGAAAAGAAGAAGGACATCTTAATGTACATGTTTAATTGTTTTATATAAGCCATGTATTTGATTTTCTGCTTATATTTATTTTTTGCTTATATTTAGCTTGATCTTAGTGTTTTATACTAAGTTCATGTAATTTAATATAAACTAGTAATTTACATGAACTGAACTGAATATAAACTAGTAATTTACATGAACTAAACTGAACTGAAAAAAAATCCAAATATAGGTAATTTACATGAACTGAACTGAATATAAACTAGTAATTTTACAACGCTTTTGTCCATAAGCGCTATAAAAGCCTTTAAAATAAAATAAGGAGGTCACAAAGCTTTTTTTTATACCAAGTTAAAAGGTCCTTTAAAAAACAATCATATAACATAAGAAAACAAATAGGTGTTTTACATCGCTTATTCTACAAGCACTATATAAAAGCCTTTTAAAAATAAAATAAAGAAGCCTTTTAGAGCGCTTATTTGAAAAAGTCTTGTAAAAGGCTTTTAAAAAAACAGTCATATAACATAAGAAAACAAAGTGGTTTTACAACGCTTATTCTACCAGCGCTGTAAAAGAGCCTTTTAAAAATAACATAAGGAGACCTTTTAGAGCGCTTATTTGAAAAAGCGTTGTAAAAGACTTTAAAAAAAAACAGTCATATAACAAAAGAAAACAAAGAGGTCTTTTTTAGCGCTTATTCTACAAGCGTTGTAAAAGATCCTTTTTATAAATAAAATAAGAAGGCATTTTAGAGCGCTTTTCCAACAAGCGCTGTAAAAGGCTTTTAAAAAAAACAGTCATATAACAAAAGAAAACAAAGATGTCTTTTACAATGCTTATTCTACTAGCGCTTATTCTACAAGCGCTATAAAAGAGCCTTTTTAAAATTAAAATAAGGATGCCTTTTAGAGCACTTTTCCAACAAGCACTATAAAAGGCTTTTAAAAAAAAACAGTCATATAACATAAGAAAACAAAGAGGTCTTTTGCAGTGCTTATTCTACAAATGCTATAAAAGAGCCTTTTTAAAAATAAAATAAGGAGGCATTTTAGAGCGCTTTTCTAACAAGCGTTGTAAAAGGCTTAGGTCTTTTAGAACGCTTTTCCAACAAGCGCTGTAAAAGACTTCTAAAAAAGCGCTGTAACAGGGTTTTATATATAACAGCAAACCGCTTCAGTTTCTTCTTGATTACGTAAACTTCACTATCATCTCTTTCATTGCGAACCATATTTCCACGATCATCTCTCTCATTTCGAACCACATTTCCATCCACGATCATCTCTCCCATTACAAACCATTTGTTTTCATTGAAATACGTACCCCTCATTATGTATTTTTTCTAACCATAATTTAGTTTCTGCAAATCGTATTTCTGTGCATTTATCCTACGAACCCTACGTGTTCCTTCTCCTATGTATTTCGTCTCACTATTCAAGTATTGATGTTATTACTTTTTTGTTATCACTAAAATGCATGTTGAACTTGTTGAAGTTATACTGAACTGCATGTTGAACTTGTTGTAGATAAATGGATACCAACAAAGATTTAGATTGTCAAAATGAGGAAGTTTTCAACACTAAGACTTACGAAAATGAAGTCAAACGTGGTGCATCCATCATGCAAAAGGTCATAAAAGCAAAGAGCAGTGGCATAAAATTTGAGGTATACTATACTCTGTTTGTTGTTTATTTTTTATCTTTTTTGAAAGCATGTACTTACTATATGAGTTTATTAGGTTGGAAGGAATGAGAGTGGTCAGCCAATTGACCCCAACAACTCCATGTTTGTAAGTTACATTAAGGCTGTTGTTCATCAAAATATCCCCATTACAATTGATGATTGGAGAGATAAGACGTTGAAGGATGCAAAAGATATACTGTGGAATGATATACAAGTAACTTTTTTGATCCACTCTTTTGTCATTTATAATCTTTTCCATTGAAATACTTTACTTAAACTATATCTTTATTTCGCTTGCAGACTGCTTTTGTTCTTGATGAGGTTAGAAAGAATTACGTCTTGAGAGTTGCCGGGAAAATACACTGGGGTTTTAGATCTCACCTCTCAAATTTCTATCTAAAAGATAGTGAAGGAAATATGAATGTTGAAGCTCCAAGAATATATAAATATTATATATCAAATGAAGAATGGAGTGCATTTTATTCAAAACGTTCGGACCCCGCGTTTGTGGTAAGTGATTAATTTATTAGCATTTTTGTTTTATTATTCATATTCATAGCGTATTTTAAATTTTTACACGATTGTTATTTTTTTTTATATAGAATATAAGTAAGGAAAATCGCGAGAGGGCAAAAAATCCGACGCACCCATACAAAAAATCATGTATGGGATATGCACGTCTAGAGCAAAAAAATTGTAAGTAATTAAACATCACTTTTATATAATGAGGGAATTTGTATTATAAACTGTAGTTTCTAACTAATATTTTGTTTATGATCTTAACAAATAGCAATAAGACACCCAATCCGATCAACCGTTGGGTCGTCATATCTTGTGGAATGAAGCTCGTGTAAATAAGGATGGAGTGGTTGATAACGAAAATGTTCAAAAAATAATACAACTTTGTGTAAGTATATTATCACTTTAATATTTTTTAATATTATATTTTAAAAATGATATTGAACTTATCCTTTTAATCCTACATGTATTTTAGGAGAATCTCGAACAAAGTTCGGAAAATCATGAGGACAACAAAGCTAGTTGTAGGGACATTCTCACTAAAGTGTTTAATGATCCTGAATATACTGGTTACGTGAGGGGGAAAGGATTTGGCGTAACTCCTAAAAGCTATTTTTCACAAGAGAAGCGCCAAAATCTATCCAATGAGGAAGTATTAGAATAGCTCAAACTCCTATCAGAGAAAGTGGCACTCTTGGTGAAGACGAATAAAGACAAACAACTCTCGGATCAGCTCCAACGTGAAATACAAATGGAGAGTGAAAACGCGAGTTGCAACATTGGTCTCAAAAGTCTTCCTGAGGTAATTAATTACTTACTTATGTAATTACTTATGTATTAACCATACTTATGTATTATCCATTGATTTAGGGTGTCACTCCTTGTGTGCTGTACTTATCCTCCCATACTCATCGCAAGGTCGGAAAAGGAACATTGTACAATACTTCAGGAGAAGTATCGCACAACACACCGATCCCTGTGGGCCGTGTCAAAGTATCACTTGTTATTGCTTTGGAACCAAATGCACCATTGCCTATACCGACAACGATGCATATATGAAGTTTTTGGGCGAAGCAGTTGGTAGTTACGTGGCATGGCCCACACATCTTGTTGCCCTTCATAAGGTATGTTTAATTAATTGAAATGTATGTTTAATTGATATGTATATTTAATTGCTGATTTTTTTCCGTTGCTAACTTTAATTTCACATTTATATTTAGATTCTGAAAAAGCCTAAAGGGAATGATAAGAACATTCCCAGAAACGAGTCAATTACATCGCCAGAAAAAGGTTTGTCACATTTATTCCGTAAGGTTTGTCATTTTTTCAGATTCAATAAACTAACATTTAACCTCATTTTTTCATATTCAATCAAATAAACCACCCGCACAGCAAAATAAAGTCGGCAAACCTCAAAAATTGGAGGGTAATAAAGCTGGCAAACTTCAAAAGCTAGAGGGTAATAAAGCTGAGAAAGTTGATACTAAAAAACAGGATAAAGGAAAATCAGTCGCTGCTGCTCCTAAAATAAGTCAGTCATGCCTTGCTAAATACGAGTCGTGTCTTGACATACAAGTAAAAAGGAATATGGGAAGCAATGATGATTCATGCATCATAAGCATGAATAAAGCTATATTCAAATATGAGTATGAAGAACTACTTGAAGAGGAGCAAATATACGAACTTCTCAACCATAAGAAGCTGAGTGCTACTATCATCAGCTTATAAATTAGGTAAAAAATACTTTTAATTGTATTTATTGGTAATTAATTAAATTTATTGGTAATTAATCTAATTTGAAATTTTCATTGAAGGTTTTTGTATGAGAAGTTGGTGTGCATGCACAGATTGTCAAATTGATATTCGTTCTGGTCTCCACATAAGCTTTTAATGTGTAAACTCGATCCAGTGAATGTAAAGAAATACATTGTAGATATCTTATTGGAAAATATAGAGAAGGACAAGTTGTTCTTTGCATCATATAATTTAGGGTACGTAATTATTTATTTATATCTTTTTTCATTTACGAGATCTTAATTTATTAGTTGTGTAAACAAAATTGCCAACCAATTTTTTTGTTGTTGTAGGGCACATTGGGTGCTATTTGCAATCAATGCAACCTCTGAAGTTTTATACTATTTAGATCCCTTGCACGATAATTACAACAATCACTCCAATATAAAGACTATGTTCGACACGTAAGTAATATTCATTTATTTGTTACATATATATATATATATATAAATAATGTGTTTGTTAATGCTATAATAATCATATTTATTTATTTGATAACGCTTTACAAGTTTTTTGAGCTCAAAGAGGTGCTACAGTGTCGAAGCAAAAGTCTAATAACATCACATGAATTCCAATAAAGGTTTGAAATATTTGTCTTTAAATTTTCATTTACAAATATATGCCTTTACAATCAATGCACAAATATTTTATTGACTTATATGTTTTATTTTATAGTGCTCTCGTCAAACTAACAACATCGACTGTGGGTACTATGTATTGCGATTCATGAAGGAGATTGTTGATAGGAATCAAACTATTATCCCAAAAATGGTACGTTATTTTCATTATTTGATTTTCATATATAAATTATGTATATATTTGATTCTAACTTATTTATGTTCAATTTTTATATTGCATAGTGTTTTGACAATTCTAGTCCAACATACTCTGAGAAAGATCTAATTGAATTAAAGGAAGACTGGTGTTAGTCGCGCTTGAAATGAAAATTATTGGATTTGCTGGGAAATAGAATGCTGCAAGGGATCTGAATATATATTAGCTAGTTATGTTCTGTGTAACTCTGTTAGTTATATGCATATGAATAGGGCACAGTATCTGAATATGTATATGAATATGTGATGTTGTACAATATATGAATATGTATATGTAGTTATATGAATATGTGTTGTTGTACAATATCTGAATATGTATATGAATATAGTTCTGTTGTTGTGTAAAGTTATAAAGTTAAGTTATATAGTTCTGTTTTTGTGTACTGATTGTGAACTGGTTCTGGATGAAAATGATATTGGAAAGAAAATTAAAAGACAACACTTTTTAAAAAACATGCCATAAAAAACCAAAAAGTGCTTTTTAAAAATTTCATTTACAACGTTTTTATATAAAACTAAAATAAGAATGCACCTTTTACAACGCTTATTTGAAAAAGCGCTATAAAAGGTGAATAACAATGCATATATTGAATGCACCTTCTACAATGCTTATTTGAAAAAGCGCTATAAAAGGTGCATAATAATGCATATTTTGAATGCATCTTTTACAACGCTTTTCCAAATAAGCGTTGTAAAAAGTGCATAATAATGCATATATCGAGTGCACCTTTTACATCACTTTTTCAAATAAACGTTGTAAAAGGTGCACAATAATGCATATTTTGAGTGCACATTTTACAGCACTTTTTTGTATAAGCACCGTAAAAGGTGTATAATAATGCATATATGTGATGCACATTTTACAGCGCTTTTCATATAAGTGCTGTAAAAGGTGCATAATAATGCATATATTGAATGCACATTTTACAGCGCTTTTTCATATAAGCGTTGTAAAAGGTGCATAACAAGCGCGCAATATATCTACACTTTTTTTTTTAAAAAAAACGCTGTAAATGACTTAAAAAAGCACTGTAAAATCCTATTTTTCGCGTAGAAATTATTAGTACGAGTAAATTAAATTTAAATTTCTAATTTTTTTTATTAACTAATGTCATTGAAACATACAGTAAAATATAATTTAATTTTACTAATGCTATTAAAACATATAATAAATAGTTATTTTACTCCAAATGATTTGATAAAATTTCAACAGAAGATATAATGAATTTCTTAACATTTATTGTGATAAACTGCAAACTAATTTCATAAAGAACTGTAATCATCTTCCTAAACAAAATATTTGATTAATACTCTAAAATGTGTTGGTTAAGAATATAAAAAGTAAATAATGGAATAAGGGATCCAAATCCAACCAAAACAGTAAGTTAGGTCTATGCTAGACCTTAAATGACTCACCTAAGCTCTCCAATTTTCATTGTGTATTGGCGGTGCTGGGACAAGATCTGTGCCACCTGAGCTCCCTCTAACATTGAAGCTAAGTCATTATAAGAGGGACCCTTGTGTTTATTAGCAACAAGCAGATTTGTATGCAAGATTTGTAGAAGATCCCCATGGCTTAACACTAAAATTACACATCTACAGGATGTGGAACATAATATAGTAAAATTGATTGATAGAATATGAAAATGGATACTACTAGCTACACATGAGTAAGGCATGGAAATAAGTAGCACCCTTGCAATTCTGATTGAAATTTTCTAAAATTAATTATAATTCTATTTTATTGTATGTTTTTATTATCTTTATTTTATAGTTTGACTTCATAACGAAGATAATAATAACATATAATAAAATAGAGTTGTCAAAAAAATATGAAATAATTACTTTATTTGATACATTATATGTTATTATTACTTTCGTTTTATAGTTTTACTTCATAACAAATATAACAATAACATAGAGTAAAATAGAGTTCTAAAATAAAGTAATAATTATATATTTATTTGACAACGGTATTTTTTTAGGGTTTAGTGCGTTAGGTTGTTTAGGTTTAAAAAAAAATCAGGTTTAGGGTTTTCGAAGTCACATTTAGGGATTAGGGTTTAGAGTTTAGGGTTCAAAGTTTTGGGTTTAGGGTTCAAAGTTTCGGGTTTAGTGTTCACGATTTAGGGTTAAAAATTTAGAGTTCAGGGTTTAAGGTTTTGGATTTAGGGTTATGGCCTTAAGGTTAAGTGTTTAGTATTAAAGGTTATCTTCATAGCGAAGAATGACTATAAAACACATATAATAATAACATATTTCAAATAAAGATATAATTATTACTTTATTTGAAAATAATATTTTATTATATGTTATTATTAACTTCATTATGAAAAAAAAAATTCAAAACAAATATGATAATAACGTATAATAAAATATATTTGTCAAATACATATTTAATAATTACATTATTTGACAATTCTATTTTATTATATGGTATTATTTTCTTTGTTTTATAGTTTTACTTCATAACAAAGATAATAATAACATATAATAAAATAGATTTGTAAAATAAAGTAATAATTTTATATTTATTTTACTACTCAATTTTGTTATATGTTATATGTTATTGGTATTTTTGTTATTTAGTACATATGCAAAACGAAGATAATAATAACGTATAATAAAATAAAGTTATAAAATAAATATGTAATTATTACTTTATTTGACAATATTATTTTATTGTATGTTATTATTATCTTTGTTTTATAGCTTTACTTCATACTGAAGATAATAATAACATGTTTTAAAATTGAGTTGTCAAATAAAGTAATGATTATATCTTTATTTGACAAGTTTATTTTATTAGGGTTTAGTGTGTTAGAGTGTTTTTTAAACATAAAAACCCCAACACACTAAACCCTAATAAAATAAAGTTTTCAAATAAAGATATAATTATTACTTTATTTGATAACTGTATTTTATTATATATTATTATTATCTTCGTTATGAAGTAAAACTAATAAACGAAGATAATAATAAAATAGAGTTGTTAAATAAAGTAATAGTTACATATTTATTTGACAACTTTATTTTACTATATGTTATTATTATATTTATTATGAAGTAAAACTATGAAACGAAGATAATAATAACATTAAATAAAATAGAGTTGTCAAATAATGTAATTATTAAATATTTATTTGACACCTCTATTTTATTATATGGTATTATTTTCTTCGTTTTATAGTTTTACTTCATAACAAAGATATTAACAACATATAATAAAATAAATTTGTAAAATAAAGTAATAATTACATATTTATTTTACAACTCAATTTTGTTATGTGTTATATGTTATTAGTATTTTGGTTATTTAGTATATATGCAAAACGAAGATAATAGTAACGTATAATAAAATAAAGTTGTAAAATAAATATGTAATTATTACTTTATTTAACAACATTATTTTATTGTATGTTATTATTATCATTGTTTTATAGTTTTACTTCATACTGAAGATAATAATAATAACATGTATTAAAATTGAGTTGTCAAATAAAGTGATAATTATATCTTTAATAGACAAGTTTATTTTATCAGGGTTTAGTGTGTTAGTGTGTTTTTTAAACCCTAAAAACCCCAACACACTAAACCCTGATAAAATAAATTTTTCAAATAAAGATATAATTATTACTTTATTTGGTAACTGTATTTTATTATATATTATTATTATCTTTGTTATGAAGTAAAACTAATAAACGAAGATAATAATAAAATAGAGTTGTCAAATAAAGTAATAATTACATATTTATTTGACAACCCTATTTTACTATATGTTATTATTATCTTTGTTATAAAGTAAAACTATGAAACGAAGATAATAATAACATTAAATAAAATAGAGTTGTCAAATAATGTAATTATTAAATATTTATTTGACAACTCTATTTTATTATATGGTATTATTTTCTTCGTTTTATAGTTTTACTTCATAACAAAGATATTAACAACATATAAATGGCTCAATTGGTAGTGGGATTGTGATGAGGCGGTACTTATCCCCAAGGTACCACAGCCGGTATCGCCGAATGGCCGAGGTGTTACATCCTTGACCGAATTTCGACAATAAAGTATTACCCTCACAAGATCAAAACAACTAACTTTAAGGATAATAATGAGTACCCAAAATTCCATTATGCACATAGTGTGGCACTCCATTCTTCTACATCAACTCATGTTCCTAAAAAGGTACGACTTACTTAATGATAGTGTTTCAACAAATCTACCAGATCGTTGCAAATAATAATAAAACGGTAGTACCGTATGTCGAACTCAAGGACTGCATTTTATTATTGAATTGTATTAAATTACTAAAATTCAACAAAGATTTTTTGAATTATTTTAAATAATATTTGAAATTAACAAGAGTAATAAAATTGATTCATTATTACAAGAAAAATGTCAAGGATGAGTTTCACTTCGAATCCAACCTTGGTTTCTAATTTGATCCTAGTTACTAAATTCCTTTATTGAATTATTATCAAATTCTCTTTATTATTCTTACCCTAATGTCTTAGTGAAAAAATCTTTAATTCCAAAGTAACTCCTAATTCCTTAGTGGAGTTAAGATTAAAATAAAGCTTTACGATACAAGATTTTCTTTTTAAACTGTTGCCTTTGGAACAAATTTAATTGGCTACATGACTTGCATCTATTCTGATACTACAAAAAGTGTCTATATTATCCACTTATTGGTTTTTCTGATTTATGGTAAGTTACTTGACCAAATTTCGAAATTCGTTTTTCGAGTGTCTTCTCATAATTTATTTTTGACGTTTACCCATAAAGTGTCGAGTTATATCGATTGAAGGATAAAGATTCAAAGAAAAAAAGATTGTTTACTCGTTGAATCATATTCGTGTGTGAAAGAGACGACATAAGATAAAGGGTGAGAGAACGTTTGATTTCATGAGTATAATATATTGTGCAATAAAAGAAAACACTATATTTCTCAACGATCCATCCAGAGTTCGCTACGTACAGAAGTAGCCATTTGAAGAATAAATTAATTAATATGCAAATATGAAAATTTTCAGATTAAAATATATAATAGAAATATTTGTAAGGTGTTGATTGATTTAATTTATTTAAATGTGTGGTATTTAATATTTTGGTAATATTGGGTGTTGAATGACTTTTATGTATATGTTTGATTAAATGAGTTTAAGTGGTGAAATAATAAAATATGAAATTGTCTGTAATGTTGCAACCGAAGGCCATCTTAATAAAATGTGGTATTTAATGTGGAATTGAATGAATTTTATGTATATGTTGCAACCCAAGGCTATCTTAATTTGAATTGTCTGTCCACCTGAATTGCATGTCTGCCAATGTAAATTTTTATATACAACCTTATAAATTAAGATATTTTTTAAGATAAAATTTTTTTGGGTGTGTGGGATGGTGTTCATATCTTAAATTAGGAAGATTTTTAAACTCATTGAACACTTATAAAAAATATTAAAAATTAGATCAGATATATTACTGACAATTTTTTCCCTGATAAAACGGGTCTCATTAATATAAATATTTATTTAGTTACTGAAGTAAGATATGTGTCTCATATAAAATAAATTTTTAATTGTTTTCTCAAAATAATATGATTTATATTGATCATGATTTAATAATATTTATGTAGGGAGGATTATCTAGATCACACTATCAAGAAAACCATCTATTATACATCCATTTCTGAATAGTTTTTATGTCAACGTGTTTAATGTTTACTTTTCGGAGTTAAAGCAAATTAATACAATTCTACTTAAGTTTACCATAATTTGTCAATATGATTATGCTTAGGATATCAAATTTGGCATAAGTTCTATGTTATTATTGGGTATAATATTATTTGTCAGTAAACAAGATGTAAAGATTTGAGAAATCGGTAAACAAATAAAAAACATTGAATATGATAAAAAAAAATAAAAAAAAAAACTGATTATAAATATACATAATTTTATTTTTCTCTATAAATAAGTTAACATTGTTTTAACATACCATTAACTATAACATATCAACATTGCTTTTTTTCGCAAACATAGCTCGGTTATTAAGTGGAAACTATAATGAAGATGTTCTTAAAGTTTGTTATCATTTTGGTTGCTATTGTGTGTGCTTATATTGGCAACGTACAAGCAAGTTTACCACGTTGTTGTGGAAGACGACCAATAGAATGTGTGCCAATGATATGTACTAATCCCCCTTGTTGCAAACCCTATAGTCCACCACCAATTGAAAGGAAACACTAAAAGTTTGAACCTAAGTTTTATTGTTATTCCAATCAATTTGTGTTTGAGAAAAACACATCTCGTATGTATTAGTTACATTAATAAGATTGGTTCATAAGTTATGATTTTAAATTTTTTGCCAATTATAAATTATATTTTCTTG
>JBBPBS010001130.1:9277314-9290712 GCA_037974835.1 Cicer judaicum
AAAATTATAGTTATTATTTCGAATGTGAAAGTTTTGATTATTGAATCATTTTAAAAGATTAATTTCTTTAATCATTTTATTGAATAAAATATTAGTAATATTTTAATTAATGAGATTGTCTTTATGAAAATGTAATGTTAAAAAATTAATTTTGATATTATTGGTTTATTTAAATAAAAAAAGAATAAAATGTATTTCGTAAGTTAGTCCCATATCCAAGTGTAATAATAATAATAATAATGATAAAAATAATAATAATAATAGTAATAATAATAATAATAATAATAATAATAATAATAATAATAATAATAATAATAAACACATGATCGACAACTGTTTTAAAAATCTTTTTCTGTTTTCCTCTAAATTTCAGTATCTCGTTTTAGTTATCACTATTTCTTAAGATTTTTAACCATCACTATTTCTCTAAAAAATACCCGACTTATGCATGTGTGGAATTCATTATGTTGTACCGTTCTTCGTTTCCTAAGTCCAATTTGAGTGAAACTAATGTCAAAACAATTGTACAAAAAGTGTCTATATTATCCACTTATTGGTTTTTCTGATTTATGGTAAGTTCCTTGACCAAATTTCGAAATTCGTTTTTCGAGTGTCTTCTCATAATTTATTTTTGACGTTTACCCATAAAGTGTCGAGTTAGATCGATTGAAGGATAAAGATTCAAAGAAAAAAGATTGTTTACTCGTTGAATCATATTCGTGTGTGAAAGAGACGAAATAAGGTAAAGGGTGAGAGAATGTTTGATTTCATGAGTATAATATATTGTGCAATAAAAGAAAACACTATATTTCTCAACGATCCATCCAGAGTTCGCTACGTACAGAAGTAGCCATTTGAAGAATAAATTAATTAATATGCAAATATGAAAATTTTCAGATTAAAATATATAATAGAAATATTTGTAAGGTGTTGATTGATTTAATTTATTTAAATGTGTGGTATTTAATATTTTGGTAATATTGGGTGTTGAATGACTTTTATGTATATGTTTGATTAAATGAGTTTAAGTGGTGAAATAATAAAATATGAAATTGTCTGTAATGTTGCAACCGAAGGCCATCTTAATAAAATGTGGTATTTAATGTGGAATTGAATGAATTTTATGTATATGTTGCAACCCAAGGCTATCTTAATTTGAATTGTCTGTCCACCTGAATTGCATGTCTTCCAATGTAAATTTTTATATACAACCTTATAAATTAAGATATTTTTTAAGATAAAATTTTTTTGGGTGTGTGGGATGGTGTTCATATCTTAAATTAGGAAGATTTTTAAACTCATTGAACACTTATAAAAAATATTAAAAATTAGATCAGATATATTACTGACAATTTTTTCCCTGATAAAACGGGTCTCATTAATATAAAGATTTATTTAGTTACTGAAGTAAGATATGTGTCTCATATAAAATAAATTTTTAATTGTTTTCTCAAAATAATATGATTTATATTTATCATGATTTAATAATATTTATGTAGGGAGGATTATCTAGATCACACTATCAAGAAAACCATCTATTATACATCCATTTCTAAATAGTTTTTATGTCAACGTGTTTAATGTTTACTTTTCGGAGTTAAAGCAAATTAAAACAATTCTACTTAAATTTACCATAATTTGTCAATATGATTATGCTTAGGATATTAAATTTGGCGTAAGTTCTATGTTATTATTGGGTATAATATTATTTGTCAGTAAACAAGATGTAAAGATTTGAGAAATCGGTAAACAAATAAAAAACATTGAATATGATAAAAAAAAACAGATTGTAAATATACATAATTTTATTTTTCTCTATAAATAAGTTAACATTGTTTTAACATACCATTAACTATAACATATCAACATTGCTTTTTTTCGCAAACCAAGCTCGGTTATTAAGTGGAAACTATAATGAAGATGTTCTTAAAGTTTGTAATCTTTTTGGTTGCTATTGTGGGTGCTTATATTGGCAATGTACAAGCAAGTTTACCACGTTGTTGTGGAAGACGACCAATAGAATGTGTGCCAATGATATGTACTAATCCCCCTTGTTGCAAACCCTATAGTCCACCACCAATTGAAAGGAAACACTAAAAGTTTGAACCTAAGTTTTATTGTTATTCCAATCAATTTGTGTTTGAGAAAAACACATCTCGTATGTATTAGTTACATTAATAAGATTGGTTCATAAGTTATGATTTTAAATTTTTTGCCAATTATAAATTATATTTTCTTGCTATCTATTATTTTTTTCATTTTATTTGACATCTTTGTTTGTTTGATGGATATATACTTGGTTTGGTTGCATTCGAATTTGTAGGTTTTGCTGGGTTTTTATAATTTATTATTATCGGAATTTTTCTATAAATATTTAGTTTAGAGTTTAACCATTATGAAGATCTATTAATATTAACAACGCAACAAAACTAGGGTATAATAGGGACTATTTAACTTTGTTTATCTCATAAAGCTCTTTTAAGTGAAAGAGGAAGACTTGTAGAATTCTTGAACAACTTCTTTTTTAAAGCTATGTTATAAATTCAATATTTAGATAGAGTTTGATTTATTTATTTATTTATTTATAAAATAGTAATATTTAATAAACATATAAAAAAAACCACAAAAGATTATAAAATGAATTTTCAATATACACCATTAAATATGTAAAAATAAAAAGTCAAAATTTCTTAAAATTTGAGAAAGCCCTTTTTCCAAAAGCACCATCAATAGTCTGAACATAAAAATGAAATACAAAAGATAAATATACATTTGTATAGTTTACATTGATTCTTTCTATGATATGATGATCTGGTATAAAACGGATTAAATAAGTGATATAAATAATAAATGTTATATTTTACTATTCTATATATTTTTCTATAAATAATAGTATTTTACTGTATAGATTTTAAGGTATAAGATATTTGACGATTCTACGTGTATATGTGTGTTTGTAGTTAATACGATATTTTCTTGTATGTTAGATTAATGTTAGGTGTATACATAATTATATTTAATTTAATTATTTATTTTATAAATAGTTATCTTGAGGTATTACTAATATATACATTTAGTTTCTTTATTTTTATCCAGTTGTTATGGTATGATGATTTTATACATATTTATTTTGAATTAGTAATTCATATAAATTGATGATGTTATACTTATTTATTTATTTATTTTATTATTTTGATTATTCTATAAAGATGATGTATTTTTATGTAATTATTTAAAAAAATATTATAGTAATGCTTATAGTTATTATTCTGAATATGAGAGTTTTGGTTAAAATTAGATTTATCTATGTTAAGGATAAATAATATTACGTAAAAATGAGTATTTTGGTAAAAAGCTTTCCAAAAAATTAAAATAAACTATTTATTTATTAAGGGCTTTTAGAGATAGTAGTGGACTAGACAACTATTTACACCCTAATTTCTACTGCTGCATATTAATTTGGGCTATTACTAGTTGGACTCTTCCTTCCTACACCTGTTAGTTACTCAGCACACCTCTATTTTTGCCTCAGACTTGACTACCCTTTTTTGGGCCTAACAGTTTTAATCTTGTACCTGTACATGTGCTATCTGCACCGCTTTTACGCAATTAAAAATATAATAAACAAAAATCAGACTAATGACACTCAAATTGCAGCAAACCCCTTTTCTCTCAAACTCACTCCCACCAATTCTTAGCCATTTGAATCAATCCAACACAAAATCGGCAACTAAATCAATTTTTGGTGTCAATTTTATCGACCGTGACTCCGTTTCATCAGAAACATATGCATTTCTTTCCTTAGGCAAAATGTTTTTGGTTGATTCCAATCACCATATTTGTCGTTTCAAAAAACTGGTATTGTTTTTGGATTCCTCTCGTCACAACAACAAAACTAAGGTATAATAGGGCCTATTTAATTTTGCTTATCTCAAAAATCTCTTTTAAATGAAAGACGAAAGTTACAGAACTGTTGAACAACTTCTTTTTTAAAACTCTCATGTAGAATCAATATTTAGATAGCGATTTTTATTTATAAAATAATACTATATAATAACTGTAAAAAAAATAATAGAAGATTATAAAAAATACTTTTTCAAGATGCACAATCAAATGTGTGAAAATAAAAAGTGAAATTATTTTATAATTTGAGAAAGTGCTTTTACCAAAAGCACCGTCCATAGTCTGAAATTAAAAATAAAAAAAGATAAGACATAAAATTTCAGGTAACAATTCAGTTATTTCTTTATTTATTTGATTTGGTGCTTTATTTAATTTTAAGTAACAATGTGATCCTTTATATCTTAAAATGTCAACAATATTATCCTTTCCTTAAATAAACTTAGAAAATTCATCAAATTCTTCAATAAAAATCCTTAAACATCAATACTAATTTCAAGAATATTCATGTATTCATAAAATGCATAACTCAAATATTCAAATAAACTCATATTTTCATCTCCAACAACATCAAATAAATAATGAATATATGAGTTTATTTGAACATTTGAGTTATGAATTTGATGAAATTAGATTTTATATTGAAAGTGACAATTCATTTTATGAGTTTTGTTTGAAAAATTCAATATAATGTTATTATCATATCTTAATAATCATGTATATAAAAATTGAATCATGAAGTTAAAAAATGGGGAAAATGCGCATAAATTTCTAATGTGTGATTGCTTAACTATGTACAAATCGTGTTTTATTTCCGTTTTTGTAAATCATACTAATTTGAGATAGCATACATTATCTATATGGTGAGTTATAGTGTGTTTCGAATAGAAATACTAATTTTGAGAACAATCATTAGGACAATAAAGATAGTCATGACCATCATTCTCACTCAAATATCAAAATTACATGCGGAGTCACACAAGTGTGGTTCTCATTCATAGCCATGATATAATTATTTATGTTTAATTGAATACACCATGTTTACATTTAAAGAGGACATTTTAATTTGCCTTGTTTTTTTAGAAACTAATGAACACTTTTTAAAATTTTCCATTCTTCTTTCAAGAACTCATTGAGATTTTGTCTCATTCTTATTATTTCATAGTTTTCACATATGAAAAATGAGATGCATGGAATGACTATAATATTTTTTATTTTAGGTCAAACATCCTATAGTCACAGTTAAAAAAGTGTGGCTGGAAATGGAAATAGGTAACAATTTTTCAGGTGTTGCCTATAACACCCTAAATTTTATATTAAACTATTTTATTAGTTAAGTACAATTTTAAATAATTAATTTAATATTAAAATTATTTTATAATATATGATAACAAATTTTCTGACTATATTTTGTTATATAGGTGATTTCTATGATGTGCTAGTTTTATAAATCTTAGATTACATGAGCGATATAAAAATTAAATATTATAATTTTTTATTTGATATATTTTTAAAAAATAATAGCATTTTAGTGTAATATATATATTTTAAAGAAAAATATTTTATACGATTTTACGTGTATATGTGTATACCCAATTAATGTAATACTTTTAGGTGCGCTTGACTGATGTTAAGTATGGACGTAGTTATATTTCAATTATTTATAACTTTTTTCTATTTAATAGTTATTTTCTATTTAATCTTGAGATAGTAGCGATATTGTGTTTTATTTAATTTTTTTTTATATATTTGTTATGACATTGTGATATTATATATATTTATTAAGATTTAGTAATTAATATAAAGTTTTTATATTTATTTATTTCATAATTTGGACTATTCTCTAATGATGGTAATATTTTAATTTGAATATTTGAAAAAAATAAATATTATTATAGGGATTATTTTAAATGAAATTTTTGGTTATTAATATATTGTAAAAGATTAATTATTTTTATTTATAAATTATTAGTTTTGAGATAATAATAATAATGCTTTATTAATGAAATTGTGTTTTAAAAAAATAAAATAAAATAAAACTAGTAAAACATAAAAAGAGACCAATGGGTTTGATTCATGTATGAACCCAAACTGTTAATAAGATAAAACAAACAAAAAAGGGAAGGGAGTTGGAAGGCCATCCGTAAAACCAAAGAGGAAACATAACAATAACCCAATCGTTTAACACCGGTGATCGATAACCTGTTCCAGATAACTTTCTCCATTTTCGCCCAAATTTGAGTATGTTATTTCATTCATTTAACTCCTCAATTAAACATAATTTTCCAGATTTTTAACAACCTCAATTTTTCTCTAAAATAATCGACTTCTTCATTTGTAGAATTCGTTATTTTACATCGTTCTACTTCACCGTAAGCCCGATTTCAATGAAATCAACGCCAAAACGACCGGGTAAAAAGTGGCTATATTGACCACGTATTGGGTTTCAGATTAATGGTGATTTGCCTTGACCTAATTTCGATTTAGTTTTTAGAGTATCTTCTCATAATTTATTTTTAGCGTTTACCCATAAACTGTCAGGTTCTACATATAATTCGATAGTAAAATGCAATTCTTGAGTTCGACATACAGTACTAAGTTTTATTATTACTTGCAACTATTGGGTACATTTGTTGAAACATTATCATTAAGTATGTCATACCTTGTTAGAAACATGAGTTGATGTAGAAGAATGGAGTGTCACACTATTTGCAATGCCTAAACCATGTACCGTCATATTCTCAAGAACAATTTCAACTGAAGTAGCGATACTGAAGCATTTAATTCAAATAGCGTAAAAACTCATTGAAATTACTGAAGTATCAGTTAAATTTATAATACCTTCGAAAAGTCAAGCGTAATTGCAGCATGAAATGGAAGACATTGAAGTCATTTGATTGCATCTTTCTATAAAAAGACAAAACAAGAGATCTTGTAAGGTTCATTGTTTGTTCTAAAGTTTATATTTGTAATATACTTGAGCTGAACAAGAAGTTATCTGAACACGACAAAAGAAAATCATTAGACAATAAAGTATTACCCTCACAAGATCAAAACAACTAACTTTAAGGATAATAATGAGTACCCAAAATTCCATTATGCACATAGTGTGGCACTCCATTCTTCTACATCAACTCATGTTCCTAAAAAGGTATGACTTACTTAATGATAGTGTTTCAACAAATGTACCAGATCGTTGCAAGTAATAATAAAACAATAGTATCGTATGTCGAACTCAAGGACTGCATTTTACTATTGAATTGTATTCAATTACTAACATTCAACAAAGATTTTCCAAATTGATTTAAATAATATTTGAAATTAATAAGAGTAATAAAATTAATTCATTATTACAAGAATAATGTCAAGGATGAGTTTCACTTCGAATCCAACCTTAGTTTCTATTTTGATCCTAGTTACTAAATTGCCTTATTGAATTATTATCAAATTCTCTTTATTATTCTTACCCTAATGTCTTAGTGACAAAACCTTGAATTCCAAAGTAACCCCTAATTCCTTAGTGGAGTTAAGATTAAAATTAAGATTTACGATACAAGAATTTTCTTTTTAAACTGCGGCCTTTGGAACAAATTTAATTGGCTACATGACTTGCATCTATTCTTATACTACAATATCATTAATTTATCATCTCAAGAGTTCGTAAATTCCAATTTCGTTTCAAAATACGAATCGTAGACCATTTTAAAGTTATCATGCAATAAAAATCATTAAAAGCAAATATGAGAAAAATAATTTAATAGATAAGACTAAAAACAATGAAAAATATGCATATGATGAAGAGTAATCACTTAACTATGAGATAGATAAATTGATTTGTTGCTATGATTAGGTATCTTCTAGACATATAACTTGTTGGTATTTATTACTTATCATACATTGCTAGTCTTTTAGGATTAAGTTTTTTACATGAGTATTTTCTATGATGTGTTATTGACAGTTTCACCAGTGCATAAATGCGTCCCAGGCTCAGCTGTCGCACTTCAGGCGCACAAATTATTCTATTTGATGTGTTCTACATTTTTATCCTTTTTTGAGCCTGAATTGGATTTCAGTGTCTTCTTGAACAATGTAGCTATGCATATTAGATTTTATTTGCACTAGAGTTGACAAAAAATTGGACATATATAACTCTAGATATGACTTAAATACTCCACATAGATCAATGTTGATTTCTTATGAAAATTCAGCATTACACTAAAACAAAAAAACAATGTAAAACTATGAAAAATCCCTACTTAATCAAAGAAATAAGAACATAAACTATTTATTAACTCAAAGAACTAGAATCAACAAGATATATCAATTAACTCTTCACATTAACTAATAATTGCAAATAGATAAGACTAAAAACAATGAAAAATATGTATATGATGAAGAGTCATCACTTAACTATGAGATAGATAAATTGATTTATTGCTATGATAAGGTATCTTCTATACTTATAACTTGTTGGTATTTATTAATTGTGATAAGTTGCTAGTCTTTTCATTTAATATGTAACACCCCAAATTTTATAATAAACTCTTTTATTAATGAAATAGAATTTTTAAATAATTAATTTGGTGTTCAAACCTTTTAGAATATATATTGATAAATTTTAGGATTAATTTTTTTTATATGAGTATTTTCTATGATGTGTTAATCTTGTACATATTAAACTAAATGAGTTATATAAATAACAAATATTGTATTTTTTATATATTTTCTAAAAGTAATAGTATTTTAGTGTATAAATTTTAAAGAATAATAATTTAGGCGAATTTTATAGGTATATGTGCGCTCATAATTGATGTGATATTTTTATGTGCGTTTGACAGATATTAAGGGTGCACATAATTATATTTTAATTATTCATAACTACTTCCTACTTTTAGTTATTTATTTTGTAAATAATTATCTTGAGATGGAAGTGATATTGTGTTTGAATTTCTTTATTTTATATAGTTGTTATGGTATCATTATTTTATATGTTATTATTGTAATTTAGTAATTAATATAAATTGTTGACATTATATTTATTTTATATTTTTGACTATTTGAAAAATATTATAATAAAAATTATAGTTATTATTTTGAATGTGAAAGTTTTGATTATTGAATCATTTTAAAAGATTAATTTCTTTAAACATTTTATTGAATATAATATTAGTAATATTTTACTAACGAGATTGTCTTTATGAAAATGTAATGTTAAAAAATTAACTTTGATAATTATTGGTTTATTTAAATAAAAAAAGAATAAAATGTATTTCATAAGTTAGTCCCATATCCAAGTTTAATAATAATAATAATAATAATAATAATAATAATAATAATAAAAGTTGAAAAGAAAATGATAGAAAGGACGAGAAAGTGGGTGGCCGAATAGAAGAGGAGCTGCTAAAGCTAGATTACTCAAATTGAGAGAAATGAAAGAACATCGACACCGATGATCGACAACTGTTTTAAAAATCTTTTTCTGTTTTCCTTTAAATTTCAGTATCTCGTTTTAGTCATTTAGGAAATCAAATAAACACATTTCTTAAGATTTTTAACCATCACTATTTCTCTAAAAAATACCCGATTTATGCATGTGTGGAATTCATTATTTTGTACTGTTCTTCGTATCGTAAGTCCAATTTGAGTGAAACTAATGCCAAAACAATCGTACAAAAAGTGTCTATATTATCCACTTATTGGTTTTTCTGATTTATGGTAAGTTCCTTGACCAAATTTCGAAATTCGTTTTTCGAGTATCTTCTCATAATTTATTTTTGACGTTTACCCATAAAGTGTCGAGTTAGATCGATTGAAGGATAAAGATTCAAAGAAAAAGATTGTTTCCTCGTTGAATCATATTTGTGTGTGAAAGAGACGAAATAAGGTAAAGGGTGAGAGAACGTTTGATTTCATGTGTATAATATATTGTGAAATAAAAGAAAAAACTATATTTCTCAACGATCCATCTGGAGTTCGCTATGTACGGAATTAGCCATTTGAAGAATAAATTAATTAACGTGCAAATATGAAAATTTTGAGATTAAAATATATAATAAAAATATTTGTAAGGTGTTGATTGATTTAATTTATTTAAATGTGTGGTATTTAATATGTAAGTTTTGAAGTACGCCTAAGAGGGGGGTGAATTAGGTGTTAGTAAAGTTTTGTGTTTTTAGTGATATGATAGTTGAATTTTCTGAGTTTAATAAAGTTTCTACCAATAATAAAGTGCAGTAAATAAATAAACACTTAAGATTTATCCTGGTTCCCCTTATAACCAAGGGTACATCCAGTCCTCTTGCACACCACAAGAGATTGATCCACTAATTGTCAGAAAATGTACAACTCCGACCCTGGGATTCTTGCTACAAACTTCTAACAACTCTTCTAAAATAGCACACCACTATCTTAGATTAAGCTACTTTTAAGAAAGCACTACTTTCTTTTACAAGTGATACACTATGACTTTGAATAAGAATAAAGAGAGGTATATTGATTAACTATTCAAGTACTTGAGAACCTTTCTAAATGATATGAAAATGAAATGCAAGTACTTTGTAAAAAATCAGAATTTTGTTGAAAGTTGTTCTATGTATTGATTCAAGGATTGTATATTTTGATATGAAGTTTATGAGGTATTTATACTCCATAAACATCCCTTCAAATTCGTGGCCATTGATCCAAGAGGTTTGATGAAAAATTACAATGTTCTAGAGCCATCCCAAATCTGAAAAAGTTCAATGTTTCCAGTTGTATTCGAATACAGTATATGTGTATTCGAATACACCTCTTTGTATACAGATTAGTGAAAATTTGCCACTAACTTGAAGTGTATTCAACTACACATAGTCGTAGTCGAATACAACTTTGAGATTTTTGCTTCTGACTTGCATTGTATTCGAATACAAGATGTTGTATTCGAATACACTTATGTATTTTGTCAATAATATGATTTTTAAGACTTTGTTAATGTTGTTTTGACTTTTTGAAAATACTTTAAATGCATATGTAAATATGACTTGTTCTCATGTAATTGAAATATTGGTTTGTATCATATACCTTTACATTTTATCATTTAATGTTTGGATTTGAAGCTTATTAATGAAGATATTTGATCTTCTTTTTGATCTTGTTGCATTGACCATAATTGTTGATCTTTGTCTTCATCAAAAACATGTAGTTTACATAATATTTTGGTAATATTCGGTGTTGAATGACTTTTATGTATATGTTTGATTAAATGAGTTTAAGTGATGACATAATAAAATATGAAATTGCCTGTAATGTTGCAACCCAAGGCCATGTTAATAAAATGTGGTATTTAATGTGGAATTGAATGAATTTTATGTATATGTTGCAACCCAAGGCTATCTTAATTTGAATTGTCTATCCACCTGAATTGCATGTCTACCAATGTAAATTTTTATATACAACCTTATAAATTAAGATCATTTTTAAGATAAAAAATTTTGGGGTGTGTGTAGCACCCCGGCCATTCGGCGATACCAGTTGTATTACTTTATTTGACAACATTATTTTAATGTATGTTATTATTATCTTTGTTTTATAGTTTTACTTCATACTAAAGATAAAAATAACATGTGTTAAAATTGAGTTGTCAAATAAATTAATAATTATATCTTTATTTGACAACTTTATTTTATTAAAGTTTAGTGTGTTAGAGAGTTTTTTAAACCCTAAAAACCCCAACTCACTAAACCCTGATAAAATAAAGTATTTAGATAAAGATATAATTATTACTTTATTTGATAACTCTATTTTATTATATGTTATTATTATCTTTGTTATGAAGTAAAACTAACAAACGAAGATTATAATAAAATAGAGTCGTCGAATAAAGTAATAGTTACACATTTATTTGACAACCCTATTTTACTATATGTTATTATTATCATTGTTATAAAGTAAAACTATGAAACGAAGATACTTATAATATTAATTAAAATAGAGTTGTCAAATAATATAATTATTAAATATTTATTTGACAACTCTATTTTAATTTATGGTATTATTTTCTTCGTTTTATAGTTTTACTTCATAACAAAGATAATAACAACCTATAATAAAATAAATTTGTAAAATAAAGTAATAATTACATATTTATTTTACAACTCAATTTTTTTATATGTTATATGTTATTGGTATTTTTGTTATTTAGTACATATGCAAAACGAAGATAATAATAACATATAATAAAATAAAGTAGTAAAATAAATATGTAATTATTACTTTATTTAACAACATTATTTTATTTATTATCTTTGTTTTATATATAGTTTTACTTCATATTCAAGATAATAATAACATGTATAAAAATTGAGTTGTCAAATAAAGTAATAATTATATCTTTATTTGACAAGTTTTTTTTTATTAGGGTTTAGTGTGTTAGAGTGTTTTTTAAACCCTAAACCCCCCAACACACTAAACCTTGATAAAATAAAATTTTCAAATAAAGATATAATTATTACTTTAATTGATAACTTTATTTTATTATATATTATTAATATCTTTGTTATGAAGTAAAATTAATAAACGAAGATAATAATAAAATAGAGTTATCAAATAAAGTAATAATTACAGATTTATTTGAAACTTTATTTTACCATATGTTATTATTATTTTTATTATGAAGTAAAACTATGAAATGAAGATAATAATAAGATTAAATAAAATAGAGTTGTCAAATAATGTAATTATTAAATATTTATTTGACAACTCTATTTTATTATATGGTATTATTATCTTTGTTTTATAGTTTTACTTCATAACAAAGATAATAATAATATATAATAAAATACATTTGTAAAATAAAGTAATAATTACATATTTATTTTACAACTCAATTTTGTTATATGTTATTGGTATTTTTGTTATTTAGTATATATGCAAAACGAAGGTAATTATAACGCATAATAAAATACAGTTGTAAAATAAATATGTAATTATTACTTTATTTTACAAATCTATTTTATTATATGTTATTATTATCTTTGTTTTATAGTTTTACTTCATACTAAAGATAAAAATAACATGTGTTAAAATTGAATTGTCAAATAAAGTAATAATTATATCATTATTTTACAACTTTATTTTGTTAGGGTTTAGTGTGTTAGAGTGTTTTTTAAACCCTAAAAACCCCAACACACTAAACCCTAATAAAATAAAGTATTTAGATAAAAATACAATTATTACTTTATTTGATAACTCTATTTTAATATATGTTATCTTCGTTATGAAGTAAAACTAATAAAAGAAGATAATAAAAAAATAGAGTTGTCAAATAAAGTAATAGTTACATATTTATTTGACAACCCTATTTTCCTATATGTTATTATTATCTTTGTTATAAAGTCAAACTAAGAAACGAAGATAATAATAATATTAAATAAAATAGAATTGTCAAATAATGTAATTATTAAATATTTATTTGACAACTCTATTTTATTATAAGGTATTATTTTCTTCGTTTTATAATTT
>JBBPBS010001130.1:9291756-9472274 GCA_037974835.1 Cicer judaicum
TTATTTGACAAGTTTATTTTATTAGGGTTTAGTGTGTTAGAGTATTTTTTAAACCCTAAAAACCCCAACACACTAAACCTTGATAAAATAAAGTTTTCAAATAAAGATATAATTATTATTTTATTTGATAACTCTATTTTATTATATATTATTATTAACTTTGTTATGAAGTAAAACTAATAAACAAAGATAATTATAACATTAAATAAAATAGAGTTGTCAAATAATATAATTATTAAATATTTATTTGACAACTCTATTTTATTATATGGTGTTATTTTCTTTATTTTTTATTTATTTTATAACTCAATTTTGTTGTATGTTATTATTATTTTCATTATTTAGTACAACTAAAAAAAAGAAAAAAATAAAAGCATATAAGAAAATTGAGTTGTCAAATAAATATGTTATTATTTCTTTATTTGACCACTCAATTTTGTAGTCATACTTTGCAATGAAGATAACCCTAAATACTAAACACCTAACATTAAACCTTAAATCCTAAATCCTAAACCTTCAACACTAAATCCTAAACATTGAATCTTATAACCTTGAATTTGGAATCCTAAATTTGAAAACCGAAACCTTAAACTTTAAACCCTAATCCCTAAATGTGATTTATGAAACTCTAAACGTGATATTTTAAACCCTAAACACTCTAACACACTAAACCCTAATAAAATAGAGTTGCAAAAAAAATATATATATATATATATATAATATTTACTTTATTTTAAAAATCTATTACATTATATGTTATTATTTTATTTGTTACAAAGTAAAACTATAAAACGAAGATAATAATAATATATAGTAAATTAGAGTTATCAAATAAATAAATAAATACATATTTATTGGACAACTCTATATTATTATATGTTATTACTATTTTCGTTATGAAGTCAAACAATAAAATGAAGATAGTACTATCATATAATAAAATAGAATTGTCAAATATTAAAAATTTTACATATTTATTTGACAACTATATTTTATTATACGTTATTATTATTTTAGTTTTCTAATTATAGTAATTAAAGAAAATAAAAATAAAAAATAACAAGATTGAGTTATAAAATAAATATATAATTATTACTTTATTTGACAACTCTATTTTATTATATGTTATTATTATATTCGTTTTATATTTATTTTACAACTCAATTTTGTGATGTGTTATTATTATTTTCGTTATTTTGTACAACTATAAAACAAAAATAATAATAATAATATATAAGAAAATTGAGTTGTCAAATAAAAATATAATTATTACTTTATTTGACAACTCTATTTTGTTATATGTTATTATTGTTGGGGGAATGGCCTCTAAATCCAATTTCTTCTTAAGTGATGAACTTAATATTAAAACCAACTTGTTTAATATTAATTCCAATTTAACAATAATAGATTCAAAACTTATTCAAAACTGAGATTCAAGAACATATGTATTATCAAGATAAAGAGTATAGAGATAGAGAAGTGTGCACCATAGATTTTTATACTAGTTCAACTATCTATTCGATAGTCTACATCCTTAATTCCAGCCTTTACTAGAAATGATTTGAGTATGTTTACAGACTTTTCAGCACTCCAATGCATATACATCTAACTCAACATCAATCTACAACAATCAATCTATCCTTAAGAACTAATCGCCAAGCTCTTGCAAGATCAAATTGAGATCTCTTTTAGATGATCACACACACTCTAAAAGATGACCACTAGTTTCACATGAAGTGACTGCACCATACATGATGACTTTTCATCATATGCATATTTTTCATTGATTTTAGTCTTATTTATCTTTAACAATTAGTTAATTTAAGGAGTTATTTGATGTATTTTATTGATTTTATTTCTTTGATTTAACAAAATGTTTATGTTCTTATTTTCTTGATTAAGTATAGATTTTTATTAGTTTTGCGTTGTTAATTTGTTTTAGTGCAGTGCTGAATTTTGGTGAGAAATCAACATGACCTGTGTGGAGCATTTCAGCCATATCTAGAGTTGCAAATGTCCAATTGTAGTCAAACCAAGTGCAAATGAAAGCTAAGATCCATAGCTAAAACTTTCATGACGACATTGGATCTAATTTAGAATCAACAGAGGAGACAAATTCAGAAAACATCAAATAGCAGAAGTTATGCGTCTAAAGCGCAACAAATGCGCCTGGGGCACATTTCCACCCTTTTTAATCTACCGAGACGCATCGCAGCTGATTGTTTAAAAATGTGTTTTTTTTTTCTTTCACTTTTTAGGGATCTTTTTTACTATTGGGAAGTTGGGAGACTTGTGCCCTAACATAGAAACTCAAAGACGACTGTTTCTAACACCATTGGAGAAGTTTTATCAAGAATCATTCATGAATACTTGAGATGAGAAATTCATGAATTTGTAGTCTAGGGATATATGCATATCATGAAACCAATTAGGATGTATAAGCTATATGATCCAAACAAAGAAAAAGTAGTACTAAGCAGGGACATACAAGTAGATGAGTCAAAACATTGGGACTAACAGATGAGGGCAGCCAGCTCAGGCAGTACAACCAACTCAAGCAGTGATGAAGCTGAAATACATAAGTATAAAGAAAAAATGGAAAAGGAATTAGAAATGACATATTTGGGCACATTATCACACTTCCTTGGTATGTAATTTGTAATCAAAAGGAATGGAGTCTTTATGCATCAAAAGAAGTGTCCTAATAATGTATTAAAGAGATTTAATATGCAAGATTGTAATGGCTCAAGTACTCCAACAAAAAGTAGGGATGATACTGGTAAGAAAAGGAAATGAGGAGTTGGTCGATACTAGAATGTTCAAACAAATGGTAGGATTCTTCAGGTAGTTGTGCAAAACAAGGGAAAACATTGCATATATATAGTGTTGGAATGGTTAGTAGGTATATGGACAAGTCTAGAACACCTCACTACATGACAGCAAAAAAGATTTGAGATAAATTAAAGAAACCAATGAGTTTGGACTGCTATATCCAATAAATTCGAATGGAGATGAAGATGAATTGGCTGGCCTCATTGATGCTGACTGGTGTGGAGATAAAGATGAAAAGAACAGCACCACATGCTATGTGTTCATGATTAATGATTCACCAATCTCATGGTGTTCAAGGAATCAAAGTACAGTAGCATTGTCTACTGGTGAAGCTGAATATGTGGTTGCATCAATGGGAGCTTGCCAAGCTCTATGGCTAGCAAAATTAATGAATGAGTTGGGACTGAGAAGTGAAGAACCAGTAGACAACACATCTGCAATAGATCTAGCCAAACATCCAAGTGCTCATGGAAGTAGCAAGCACTTAGAGATAATATTTCGCTTCCTAAGAGATCAAGTGATTAAGGCAAGATAAAACTAGAGCATTGCAGCACCAATGACCAGAAAACAGACATTCTAACCAAATGATTGAAGAGGGTGAAATAACAAGAGCTAAGGAACAAGCTTGGATTAACATCGCTTAAGCATGTTTGAATTAGGAAGAGTGTTAATAAAATTGTAATTCACAAATGATATTAGAGGAAGTTACAAGTTAGTTAGAAGTAGTTAAGAATGTTAGAATTATATTTTAGCAGTTACTATAGAAATTGTTTGATATAAATCTATAATTCCAATAACATTCTTGGGTGTGATTAATCAATCTTCATTTACTAGAACATTCTTGTTTTACTCTCTTCTTCTCAATTTCAATTCCACTTAGGTATACAATTTGTTCTAACATATAATTCAACCATTCTCCTTGTTTGTAGGTCATCAATTTCATACCTATGGTTGCAGACTTGGACAGAGAAGTTTCAAAAAGATCAGTGATGGTCAGATATTTTGTTTCTAGCTTCACAAATCGGTTCAGCGGTTCATGATAAGATCTTACCACAAATCTGTCTTCAAGTGTTGTCTTCAATGACATGGACAACTACACTGTCTTCAAATATAAACCAACTTTCTGTAATGTCTTCTCTTCTTTCTTCATAGATGAACAAAAAACTTAGGTTGTTGGGGTTGCTCACACGAAATTAGAACATCATGTTCTGTTCCATATCCATGATGATATATGGCTACTGATTAATTTTAGATATATTGACTCATTTAACAAAAACTAAATATATGTAGTCACAGTTCATGATTGTAATTCAGTTTGCTGTTACCACTGCTTTTTAATAATAATATATATTCAGTGTCATCTCCAATTTATTTGTCTATACTACATTTTTGAAAGCATTGTAAATCTTCAATGTATCATGTGTTCGAACTTTGAAGTGTAAACTTCGTCACAAAATCTTAGCATACAATCATTCCTTCCAGACTTCAACATTATACTTTGCACTGAATTTTAACCATGACATAAATTTGAGGTACATAGCAATATTCACTGCACAATTAAACGCTGCTATTTCAACAAAAAGAAAAATTGTTGAATGCAATTAGTTGAGTAGTCAACAAGCAACAAGGTCATGCATAGCCACATAGGTTCACCAGGCATTCCAGTAGCTTGCACAAAGAGTACTAATCAATTTTCAACTTCAACATTTTTAATTGGATTTATATACACATCAAAGTTGTAACAATAATATGAAGCGCACCTATAGAGGGACATGATATTTTCATTGTGATAATTGTAAAATAATTGGTCACGACAAAATAAAATGATGTCATTTAAATAATATTTCTTCCTTATATTTAGGTTTTTTTTATTATTAGTAATGTGTGAAATATATTTTTATTTATTTTTGAAAAAAATTATAATATAGCTGTTATTATTATATTTTTATTTAATTATTTTTAAAAAGTATATATGTATATGACATGATTTATTTAATTTGATTAAATATTTTGTTAAGTATTTGAAATTTTTTTTTAAATGATACTTATAATAATGACACAATTTAACAGTTTTAGAAAACAAAAACAATAAAGATATAAATTAGAAACATATTGCTATAATTGAAATAGTCTCGACAACAACAACAACTTCCGTAACTCTACAAAACATAAACCGGCTCCCTTTCATTTACACTCCGTCAGTACTCATCGTAGATTAGAAAAGATAAAAAAGGAATACTGAATCCTAAATCATGATTTGATTTTATAGAATCTTTGATTTTGAAACGATGATTTTTTATATAAAATTATGATAAAATTATTACTTTAGAATTTCGTTAGTTGATATCTAAAAAAACGAGATGTTAATTTTTAAAACTGTGTTAATTTAATTAATGACTTACAATTAGAAGAAAGCATTAAAAGTATTTTTCCCCATTATTAACTATTAATTTATATGTAAATACGAATCTTGATATGATTATATATTTTTTTAATTGATTTTTTTTTATTAGGAAAAAGTAGCACTTACCTCCTCATAAAAGATAAAAAAAATGGTTTACGGGAATCAACAATCAACATGCATGATCTAATACTGTTAACATGACTTGATCCATTGAATATCAATTTTAAACAAGACAATGTGATTACGTAACTATTCCATATGATTGCCACTTTTACCGTATATATTACAATATATTAAAAGAAATTTGAAATTTTATTGATAGACACTTTACAAATTTATGTTCATATCGTAATATTTTATCTTAATCATTTATATTTATATGTGATATAAATGCATTGTAATGTTATGTATTGATTCTGTTTTTATTTTATGAAATTAAGTAATTTGTGTATTTTTATTAATAACGAATGATTATTTAAGGTGATGATTTTGTGTCTAAACTAGGTTTGTTTAGGATAAAGTTGAATTATTTTGGACGCTTTAGTTAAGTGATATATTTTATTACCAATTAATATGATGACATTCATGTATGTCTTGGTGGCACGTACCTAGTCGCGAATACGTGATGCGAGTTCCTCGGTAAGGCGACATAATTTAGAAAAATACTCAATGGTGGGGTACTGAACATGAAACTCTGAAGAGTATTTTTCCAACGGTGGGACACACGAGTAAAAAATTGAGTTTTTAATACAGTGAGTTAAGTCGATTGTGTGCCACTAGACTTAATAAATGAGGCAGAAGTATATTTAAGTCGGTTGTCTACATAAACGAGTTAAGAAAATAAGGCAATGTCAATTTTGTAAATAGATGAAACACGTTTAAGACGGTTATATTAACACCGATTTAAGATAAAAAAAATTAATATATCTCTGTTTAACTCGGTTACTTGTATAAACGACTTAATAAAATGAGGTGGTGACAATTGTGTAAATATTTAAAATTTGTTTAACGGGTGATATTGATGATCAATCTAAAGACAATGTAAAGGATATAAAATATGTCGTGCACTTAGTGTTTTATCTTCCACCGTAGTGACCACTAGTTTTATCTTCCACTTTATTAACCATTATATTATAAACCTTTTCTATTCTCTAATGCAATTACTTTCTTTCAACGACTTCTTTACATCCATAGCCCAACTCAGTTTCATGTTTTATCGCCGAATGATCTCGTCTTTTTCATATCCATCACCAAACTCAGTTTCATCGCCACCATTTATGGTATGGTTGTTGAAGTTATTGACTTCACATCCATCACCAAACTCAGTTTCATAGCCTCGCCGAATGATCTCGCTTCTTTACGTCCATCACCAAACTCAGTTTCATCGCCACCATTTGAGGTATAGTATTGAAGCTATTGACTTCACATTCATCGCCAGTTTCATCGCCACCATTTAAGGTAAGGTTGTTCAAGTTTCATCGCCACCATTTCTGTGACACCCATTCTACAATGAAAAATGCTCAAACCCCCATTTTACATGAACGCACAAAACACATAGAGCTCGATTGTCATCTGGTTCATTAGAAAATTCAAAATGGCGCGATCCATCTTACTTATGTCCCTTCTACTACCCAACTTGTAGATATCCATACAAAGGCATTGCATCCCTCTTCCTATCATTATATTGTTTCCAAGCTCAACCTTATCGACATCTACGGTTCGAGCTTGCACGAAACTAATAACATTACTTAATTTTATATTTCATAGGAACTTTATTATTTATTATTGTTATTAGTTAGTTTATTTTAATTCTTGGACTTGATTGCTTTGTATTGGTTAGCCTGTTAAGTGCCCATATACCTGAAAGTTTTGTTAGCTTGTATATATATTTGTTTTTTTGGCTGATTTTTATATCAGAAAAATAATAAAAAAAATCATAAGGTAATTTTAGTAAATAACATGGAATTAGAACCACGAAAAAACAAGTGTATTGCAACATTCCCAGGCCGAGAAAACTGAAGCGGTAAGGTATGGTTTCTTGATTGAACCATCAATAAAGTCACATCTGTTTTTCATTTCAAGAGACATATACATCATGCGAGCCCATGCATGATAGTTTGAAGCATCTAAAACAGGAGACACCAAGACGAGAGACGGATTCTCACTAGGATGAACGTAAAAAGGACTACTAGGATCTCGATTTGGATGAGGAGGACCGGAAGGAGGAGGAGGAGGAGGCGGCGGTAGCGATGAAGGTATTTCGCCCATGGAAATAGAAATAGAGAATGGTAGACATAAATGAACGAAGAAGAGAAAGAAGATAAAAAGAAGGCTAAAATTGGTTTTTTTTACAATTGATATTGCATTATTTATTGAAAGTACCTCATGTTATTGTTATTAAAATTATTGAGTTTACTCCATGTATTTTAACATTTTCTCACAATTCTTATGTGATCCGGGATTTGAACAATTTGAAGATGATTGGTTGTGCTATCCTTAGGAATGGACTTTATGATTTAGTTCATCCTAATCTCTATCTAATGATGTAGCAAACCATATTCCTTTTATCAATGGTGTAGATAGTGTTTCTATAGTTTTTCTTTAGACCATGTTTAGCATTATAGGCTCGATCATCCTTGCTCTTCTTGTTATACTAATGTAGCTAGACCACATTTTTTTCTATCTCCTATTGATATGAAACATTGTGATGTCTATCATTATTCAAAACAAAAGAAATTACTTTTTCTAATAGTGCATCTGTTTCTTTTTCTATCTTTGATATCATGCATACTGATATATGGGGTCCTACTTCTACTGCTTCTTTACATGGTCATAAATATTTTTTTAACAATTGTGGATGATGAATCTAGATTCACTTGGGTTAGATTGATGAATGCTAAAAATGAAACCATAACTCGTCTTGTTAATTTCATTCATTATGTAGAAACTAAATTTAATAAATAAATAAAAGTCAAAATGATTCGTCCAGATAACGACCCTGAATTTTCCATGGTTTCTTTTTTCAATAGTAAAGACATTATTCATCATACTTCTTGTGTTGAGAGACCTCAAAATGGGGTGGTTGAGAGAAAATATCAACATATTTTAAATATTGTTAGGAGTCTTTTATTTTAATATCATTTACATCTTTATTTTTGGTCTTATTATGTTACTCATGTTATTCACATTTTAAATTTACTTCCCTCTATCAAATTAAATAATTTATCTCCTCATTTTTTATTATATAATAAAGAACCTATTCTATCTCATTTAAGAGTTTTTGGTTCTCTGTGTTTTGCCTCAACTATTCCTGCTAATAGAACAAAATTTTAACCTCGTGCTAGAAAATGCATTGTACTAGGACATAGAGATAGAGTAAAGGGCTATGTTTAATTTTATCTGCGGACTAAACATATTTTTTTTTCAAGCCATGTGGTGTTTCACGAAAACGTTTTTCTTTTTCATGAACATCATTCTACTGAGTCACTTACTCCGAACTCTCAACTTCCTCTGCCTATTTATCATAACACTTTCTCTAATGTTTTTTACTAATAAAAATGAAGTATGATAACAAAATTCCATTTTTACATACCTTTGCATCAGGTAATTTATAAGTAACACCTAACTAGAACCATTAGCTCCACTTAATTTTTCTATATTTAGTGGGTATTAATCCTTCTTGGATATAATTAGAGTCAGCACCAGAATCAAATAATGCAATAAACTCAAATTTTTGGTTTTTAATAATTATAGTTATTGGGTAATAATACCATTTATGTATAATTAATTTATTTAACAAAAATAAATAAGATTCTTTTTCTTTTATATCATTATTATTACTACTTTCTATCTTATGTTGTTGCTCTAATATACTTTTTCTTTTTAATTCTAAATACTTAACATCTAATTCTAAATCCTTTTGCTTTAATAATTAAATTTCCTGTTTTATAGAAATAATTTCATTATGCAAGTCTTTAATAGTAATAGGTTGGGCAGTAGTGGGTTTAAATCTATTCATTATTTCTTTAAATTCTACTTTATGAACTACTTCCTTTTCTATTTGTTCTTTTTCTATAACTCCTTGTATTTGACTCATAAATTTTTCTTTTTGATCTGAATCAGACATTTTTCTTAATATTTCTATAAGAGTACTAGCTTGATCTATAGTAACCATATTAATTCCCTTAATACAATCATTACAGTTACATAATTCTGGACCTAAACAATAATATTCTTCTGAACTTTCTTCAGATTCAAACTTTTCTGACATATAATTAACATATTCTTCTTCATAAGATTATTCTTCTGAAGAACTAGATGATTCATCAATCAACATAATTTCTTCTAAGATATTAATAAGACTTTCTTTTAATTCTTTTTGTATTTCTAATTTATTAATTTCATTAATTTTTTTTTATACTTTACCATTTTTTGCATAATATCCTAATCTTCCACATTTAAAACATTTAATTTCTTGTTTATTAAAGACCTTTTTGTTAGTCTTTTTAATTTTCTGTGTTTTCTTTATTGGTTCCTTTGGGGTGTAATTATTGTTATAATTTCTCTTTTTCTTATAATGTCTAAATGTCTGTTTTTGAATATCTTTTATTTATTTTTTTATTAGGAGCTTTAATTGTCTCTATTCCGAATTTATTAAATAAACAATTCTCCAATCGCCAAAATGTGGGGGGAAAAGAATTTAACCATGGTCGGATCCCAGGACACGACCTTCTAAAATGTAATATTTTGGTTTTTATTTTTAATGTGGGTAATTTAATATTAAATTTTAAAAAAAGAATATAATAATAAAAAATCCTAATATTAAATATCACAAATAGATATAAAGTCTTACATAATATTAAATATACAAATATACAAATAAAGTCATACATAATAGACAATAATAACCTAAGCATCATATGTCTATTGTGTATGTTGCTCTTGTTGACTCCTTATTGTACGACAAATGAATGCACCTAGAGTCTCATCTACGATGGCCTTTAATGAGTCTCAAGCTAAAGTTCCCTATTGCACCTCCCTTTAGTAATCATACCATGTGCAAATGTCTGTAATCCTAACAAATTTAGACAATAGATCTATGGCCATAATACCCTCCTCCTTAGCTTGTGACACTACCAATGTCTACATAAAATTGGGATCGGAGGTTTGCGCTTAGGTGTCAGTATCAATAAAGAGTGTGATACCTTAATACAACAACTCAGTGTATCCAAATGCCTAATCCCAACACGACACGAACACCTCAAACATCTCCTCCTAATAAATGTTCTTCATAATTTGTGTATGTTGCATCAACGTCTGAGGGAGACATCAAAGGCGGTGTTGATATACATGGATCTCGTGGAAAGTATGAACATGTTTATAATGTTGAAGCATGCGCTTTGGTAGGTGTGGGTGCAGTATCTTAGATCCACATCTAATTCATTTTGAGTAACCAGCAGATATCCAAAAATTGACGCGTATCCCGATTGTCGTCGTAAGGAATGAATTGGACGTTTTCAGCCTTTAATCAATTGACAAACTCTCGATAGGACTCTACAATCGACGTACCCCTCTGTGAACAGAACGTACAAGCATGTATGAGTGACGTATTCATCCTCATAAATCCGAACAAGTTCCAGTAAAATATTGTAAGATCGATGCATGTAACAATTTTTTAAAATAAAATATGACCATATAAGTAGAAATGAATATATCAAATTACAAATAGAATTAAAATTAAAAATTACTTATTTAAAATTTACCTAAAAGAGAAAACTATAACAAGTGATCTTTTTTTTCATACAACCTTCCATCTGATAACTAATTATATAAGTACGCAAGGTCAACAGTACTCCATTAATACTCTTCGACAACATCAAGGTCTATGAAATACTTCAAGTATAACACTTCAACATATTTGACATTTTTATATGTAAATTACATGGTATCCACCCAATACTGCAAATATGTTCTTAAGACGTTTATCATATGGACTTCTCTAATTGGATCATCCTTAGACTGTTGTGCTAAGGCCAACTAGTTTCAATATTGATCACTAAACCATTGGAACCGTACATAAGCACCTCTAGTTTTATGACACTTGTCATCAACTTCCTCATGGTCCACTCCAATGTTGTCCACCAACATCTCAAAGACTTAAATGTTTCCAATAGTAGAATGAACCAACAGACAACCGTGTATAGGTAAATGCATGGGACATGATATGTCGTCCAATATAATAGTCATCTCATGAAAATGGAGATGGAATTTATTGGTCTCTAGATGTCACCCCTCTGAAAATGATGATAGCATACTTGAATCAATAGTCTCATAACTAGTTTGAGCAACCCCTGACAACCCAGTCAATTTTAGCGCAGCTAAAAACCAATCTTCATTTGGGAGTTCTAATGATGATATCTTCCTCACGTGGTTGACACACTTCAATCCATCAAGAAGTTGAAAATGAACTACACCTAAAATGAAAATTTACAATACTAAACTAATGTAAATTAATATTTACCTCTCTAATGTATATGTGAGATGCCATATGATCCTTAAATGATCCCAACAGTGATATATCTTAAGGGCCTCCATAGAACCCTAAACTAGTGGCAGCGGTGGTGGCATCTCAGCTTGCACGTCTACGGCCTAAACATCAAGTCCATTCAATCAGAAAGGTTTAATCCATTAATTCAACAACTAGAATTACAAAGCACCTAATCCTCCAAGTCGGTCTTCTCAAACGGTTTGACAACCCCAAATTTTTTAGTAACACACACCTTAACTCTACCATCAAAGCCTTCTCGACACAATCTAATAACCCAGATTGTTGAAAGCCCATTATCCGCACTATCGGGTTTGAATACAAATGTTTGGAATTTGAGCAGTTGCTTCTAATAAACTTATTATAACAATGACTATCACACTCTTAAAAAATATTTCTCATTCGAACAAGTATTTATCTATTTAAACTCTAAGATGAATTTGGAATTTTGAACTTGAGTTCTTATACTCTTTTCTGATTTTTTGATGAATTTCTTTTTCAGTCTTAAGTATCTATTTATAAATAAAATTAAAGTTTCAATTTAGCCCTTGTTTAATGCTGAATTGCATCTTCATTCTTAACTTGGTCGACAATTATCTTAATCAAAACTTATTCCGAACAAGATGCTTTATCATAATATTTTTTTAGTCAATTATTTATTTCTGAATCCAACCTGAGCAGTTGTTCTAGAATGATATTGTTCGTCTTTTGTTTAGATTAAGTTTGTAAATTGTTCAAATTGATTATGTTCGTATTTTGTTCATATTTAGTTTGTAAATTCTTCATATTGATTTTGTTCAACTCTTCTTCTAAATAATTCATATATTCTTATTGATCAATCTTAATCAAATCTTCTTATAAAAATTCATATCTTTTTATAAATAATTCATATCTTCTTGTAGATAAGATGTTGACGATATCTGTTTTAAATCTTGACCATATAATCTTTCCAACTTAGTCAACGATTTTCTTCAATTATAAATATGAATCAAATCTTATTTTATATTTTCTTCAAAAACATAAATCTTCTTTCACACTATGTAAAATCAAATATATTGTTATTCTAAAATATTTTTATTAACATCAAAATTTTAAATATAAAACTAACTTGGTTCCATCAAAATCCCTTTTGGATTGGTGATTCTGAGAGGAGTAAACATGACAACAATAATGGTATATAAAAATATAAGAGGAAAGGAGATCTCTAAATAGAGAGGAGTGATGAGAGAGGAGAGCCTTTTGGCATTGTCGAAGGTGGTCAAACCCTCAAAGCTCTGCCATTGATTTGTAATCCAGGGAACTATTCTCCATTTGCTATAATAATATCAGTTGGTTTCTATTATATTAAGGATGATATCATTAGTAATTGGCAAGTGTGTAACTATCTGGATATAATTATAAGTTGGTTTTTATTATATTAATCATTGTCAATAAAGCTCCAAAGTTTCAAGCCCCCTCTCAAAAATCTCATACTAAACTCCTAATATTTTGCCACTTAGTGAAATAAATTTTTTAAAATTCTAACTCATTATGTCATCGTTTTTGAAAACTTAAGTCAGAAAGCTCAGGGGTTTATAGACCTAAAGTTTTATTAATTGAGATATTTTTTTTAAAATTTTTTATATTTATTTTTCTCGAAAAAATATTAGAAAAATTACTTAAGAAAATCTAAATTCTTTTTTTCTCGAAAAAATTGAGTAAAATCAAAAAATATTATTTTAAAATAATTTGATTTTGTTTTCTCAAATTAAAATAATTTCGAGAAAAAATAAAAAAAAATTATAAATTTTTTTATATCAACAAAAAATCGAAATTTTTATATCGAAAAATTATAAAAAAAAAATATCGAACTTTTTTTCAAAAAAAATATTTCTTTTTTATTTTTAAAAAAAGTGAGCCTACAAGCCCGCAAAATTTTAAAAACTTTTTAGTTTTTGGGGTATTTTAAACTATAAAAATTTTTGCCCCTTCAATATGTGATTTGGAGCCAATAATTTGTAGGCGTGTGAAATTCACAACTCTAATCATTATATCATTGACAACAATACGTGGTTTGGAGCCAATAATTTGTAGTCGTGTGAAATTCACAACTCTAACCATTATATCATTGACAACAAATTATGCACTCCCCTGCAAAAATGTAAGCAAACTCTCACTTCACAATTGAAATAATGGTTCAAGTTACTGGTAAGTGGAGAAAGAGAGGGGCAGGAAGGAAAACCAAAACACAATTTCCTTATCAATTTAATCAGGTTGTTTCCAACCACTAATTTGGAGATGATTGACATCTAGGAAAAAATATATGTGAAGGAGAATCCAGAGAACAAAAAGTAAGAAAATAAATGAAAATGGATCTTACTTGCTCTTTTTAACTAGCAGAATTAGCTATGTATTTATCACACACAACAGCAATATAAATGGGCAGTAGTACAGTATGAGTATAGGCAAAGCTCACCGTTGTAAAGTTACCTACATACTTTTATTGATAAGCTCGCAAATGTAATGATATAGTTCTTCATCTTGATATATCAACAACTGTGGCAAATCGTGGTATATTGGTAAAATTAATTAATGCAGCTTAAATTTTCTTAAACAATGGTTCTGCCTCTATCAACTTATACAAACATGCTATCAATCTGCATACACTGAGAGATAAAGTGCAACGTTAGAACAAAAAGCTAAGGGCCTGTTTGATTTCAAAAAGAAATTTCTGTTTTCACTTTCTTGTTTAAGTTTTAATTACAAAAATGTCACCTTGTTTTCATGGTTTTTTGTTTTCAAAAGTTTTATAAAGGAAACAAAGAAAAAAATTAAAAGCTTTCTCAGTGCTTTATATGCAAAACATTGAAAGAATGAAACAAAGTGGAAACAAGATGACATTTTATAGTTAAAATAAAACTTCAAAAAGAAAATGAAAACAGAAAAGTGAAACGAAAACAGAACAAACTCTAATTCTCTAAAATTAAAAGGTAAAAGGCCTTTTATTGAGTTCCTAAGATCTATTGGGGAAATGAAGAAAAGGTGGATTAACTTTGACCAAAGAGATTTTGCTTAAATGTTAATATCACATCAATACTCTACATCGTATACTTTGATAAAAATATAAATCAAAAGATCTATACTTTATTTTTCATTTTACAAAAGATTGAAGCAGACAACACTACAATATGATACTCGGAACTCTAAATACCCCCACAAAGCGAGCATAAGCTTACGCTATGATTTGATGTCAAGTGATCTTTCCAAAGCGACAGTGTCTGTTACATGATACAAGCTGTGCAACTCAGAACGGATGACCGCCATAGTTCAACAGTGTCCAATGGTATAAAGTATCCATCAATGTCCAACATGTGTCTAATTCTTTGTAATATGTAAAGTATTCGCAGCCACGGAATTGAACATATCAGATACTGGATTGAGATGCTCTAGAAAAAAATAAAAAAATGGTTGACCTCTCCAAATGCTTCTCAGGCAGCATCGTTATAAATGACCAAAAAGAAGGAAATAATTAGTCTCAACCATAACAGTTTTCAACTTGGCAACAGCTTACAACCCTTTGATTTTAATTTAGACTCTAGACCAAAGAACTTCAATCCAGATATTACCAAGTCTGCTGTCTTTTTCTTCATGTGATCAATTAGTAATTCGTCGTACACAATAGTATCAGATTCTGTCAACAATTTGCGGTCTCTCAAATTTGAGAAAACCTTTCTGGCCTCTTCAATTGTTCCATGCTTGCACATGCCAGAGATGATTGCAGAACATACAACATTGCATAAAGGGTAACCTTGTTGCATCATCTCATTCAATACATCAATCACCTTTTCTGCATCATTAAATTTGCATATGTGAATAAGAGTAAGACAATACTTAAACTCCATAGGTCCACTAGTAGCATTGCCTAAGCAATCTCTAACAAGCATCATGGCTTCGTCAATCTCTCCTATTTCGCAAAGACCTTTAGCAAGGCGACGATAAACAGCCACAGAAGGAATGCAAGACATCTCAATGATCTTATTATGACATACACAAGCCTCATGAATTTCACCGCGATCAACAAGGCATAGAATTGCTATGTTATATGTTGACGAGTCAGGCTTCATGTCCGAGCCCTTTATTTCATCGAAGAGCAATAATGCTTTCTTCAATTCACCACTCAATCGAAGAGAATCCATAAGAACATTGTATATTTCAACACTAACATAACCTTTTTCTTTCAAGTGTGTAAATGTCTCTAGTGATATTACCGGTCCTTTCTTCTCAACCAAATGGGAGAAGAATTTGGACAGATCATCAATGACTGGAAATCCCAATTTCTCCATCTTTTTTAGCAACTTAAAAAATTCTTCCATTCGTTTCGCTTCGGCATAGGCCAACAATAACGATTTTACAGATAAGAAGTCCGGCTCAAGACCCTCCTGAATAGTGACTTGGAAAAGCTTATAAGCCTTCTCAACCTTATTCAAATTGCACAAACCTTCAATAAGGTTATTATAAATCCCCAAATCGGCTCGGTATCCTGAGTTCACCAAATCCTTCAACAAATCAAAAGCCAAACCAACCTTATTCCCCGCCACAAACGACTCAATCAACAATCTATATATAGCTCTATCTATCAAATGACCCTTACTCTTCATCTCCTTAAACAACTCATAACCCTCCTTGACCCTTCCCTCTTTAGCCAAACCACCAATGATAGTACCATATGCCATGACATCCGGCACAACTCCGTCTCTCTTCATTTCTTCCCAAACCCTCAAACAACCATCCAAATTCCCCTCTGCAACCATAATCCAAACCAACGCAGTATACGCAAAAACATCCGGCTTACACAATTTCTCCCTCATCCTCCCCAAAACCTCCAACATCTCACCAATCCTCCCAGCTTTACACAATCCCTTTACCAAAACCATATAAGTAACATTCTCTTCAACCAATCCATCCTCCCTAAAATCATTATAAACCGACAACGCCAAATCCAAATGCCCAGTCTTAACCAAAGCATCCATAATCCTATTATACAAAAAAACCCTAGGTTTCACACCAAACTTATTCCTCATCTTGTCATAAACATGATAAACCCTAAGACCTCTTCCTGCGTCAGAATGCATTCGAATTAAAATCTCGAATTGCTTCTCAGACGGAGGCTTTCCCTGAGCGTCCATCAGCTCAGGGAGCTGATCCGCGGCGCAGAAATGATTTGCACGGTTAAGACAATAAGCAAATGCATTAAATGAAGCGAAATTATGATGATAACCTTTCTGGTTTTCTACCCAGTGGAAAAACTTGAAAGCGAGAGTAGGGTTAGTTTGGACTTTAAGCACCTCAGCAACAAGGTTGGGAGGAACCCTACGGAGTTTGTTGAGTTCAGTTATAACCGATGAGCCCCACTTGTAACCGTTTTTGCGGAAAGCGTCGACGATGAATCGAGCGATCGGGGAGAGGCGGAGGGAGGCAGCGAATGATGCTTCCGGGGATGGTGATGGCGGTGGTGAGGGGTTTTGTTGGGAGAGGAAGTGTGGGTCCCACTTTTGGATTTTGAAAGGGCGGGATGTGGTTTTAGGTTTGGGAGGAGTGAGACTTTGGCGATTGGAGAAAAGGCCGCCGCGTACAGTTGGACGGTTTTGGGAGGGTTTGCGGTGACCGTAGTAGAAATAGAATTTGTTTGGTGTTGTTGGTGTTTGAGGAGGCATTTTTTAAGGATTGTACTGGGTTTTTTTTTTTTGTGGCAATTGGTGTTGGTTTTTTGGTGCTGAGAAATTGAGAATGTGATTATGTATGAAGTTGTTGGGTGGGGTATTTAGTTAGTGATGACTAATGAATAAACAGAAGGAATGTGAATGTTGTTGGAAATGTAAGGAATGCTGTAACTTTTGAAGAAGGAGGATGTGTGTAGTATCAAGTGTGTAATGTAAATGGAAATGTCGATTGTGAGAATGGGAGGGAAGAAGAGGCGTTGATACCAGATTTTCATTCATGTCATGGCGTCACTGCTTTCCACCAAACTGGTGAAGAAGACAGAGAGTGACAAGACTATTGCACTTTTTTTCCGGATAAAATTAGTGAAATAGATTATCCAAGTATTATTAGTGAAAATATTTTCGAAGGGCAGAGAAGTCTTATAGATCAAGTAAGGTTTCTATTCCGTCACTTTCACATTTTCCTAAATGAAAACTTGCACGATATAATTGACACTTTAAAATAATATGTTGAACTTAAAGACAGAAAACAATCTCAATAGTAATCATAGTTCAAAATTAATTGAAAATGTGTCATGTAATTATGATAAATAGGAAGTAGCATTTCAAAATTTTCTTGCTAATAATATAGAAATAAGTAAGTTTGCATCTATGTTTTATGGTGTTAGTAGAAATCGTAAAGGGGTAATAAAATTTCAAGAAACAGTAATTGAAACTAAGTTTGTTTCCTCTTATGATTTATGTACTATTTGCTCCAAGAAATGTCACTCTACAATATTGACACATCCCGTGTCTTTTTATTTTTAATATAATATTTAATAACAATAATAATAATAATTAAATCAAAATCAAAATTTCCTCTTTCCACCTCATTTTTCCAAATTCACTCTTCCTTCCTTTTCTCTCTCCATCTTCCTCGGCAGAAACCTCATTTTCCGCCACCATTGTTGCTTTTTTTTTTTTTCTTTCTTTCCTTCCTTCTCCTTGATTCTTTTCCCTCTTTACTACTCAAACCATCAACCATTAACAAATGAATTTAACACATGAAAAGTGCTCTTGGTTAGTATTTTGAGTTAGGGTTTGTGCTCTAGAGAAAAGGGTACTCATCTCATGAGAGTTGTTGATTGAAACTCTTTGAGGTAAGTACACAACTCTAATCCTAGTATGAATTCATAGAAAAATGTAGATTTGAGTAAAAATTTGTATTTTGTGCTTAGGGTATATTTAAATGATTTTTTAGGCTTTCCTAGAGCTAGATAAACTTTAGAATAATTTTCCTAAAGTCTTGGAAATATTCTTGATGCTCAGATTTGTCCGCTGAGATCCTGCCGACTACTTTGAGAGTTGTTGAAGAGCAAACTTAGACGGTTCTCTATAACAGTGAGTTGACGACGATCATCGTCATATATTTTTATACTGCTATCATTATTATTTTACTTGTTTTCTATATTAAGGTATTTACTGAAAATTTTGGGAAACACAACCTTTGAATTTTATCTCGATTTCGTCAATTATTTAATTTAACGGTCGCTGTTATATAAAGTTAATATTTTATTTTACGTATGAGCTACAATATTTAAATCTTGAATTGTTATGCGTTTGAGTATGCTTTTCATGAATTACGATGAAATGATTTTTTAATACGTGTTTTAGAAAATCGGTGTTATAATTATTAAATCCTTAACTGCGTGAGGTGCACCTAGTTATCACGTGTTGATTAGGGAAAGTGAACCGTTAGATGGAGCCGCCCCTACGAGAGAGGTCATCCGTAGGAGGAGAGGGCTATCAACGAGATGTAAACTCCCTAATTGATACGTGATGATGCGTTGCGGGATTGAGAGGAGAGGGCCATCCGTTAGATGGAGCCGCCCCTAAGGGAAAGGCCACCCTTAGGAGGAGAGGGCTATCAATGAGATAAAGCCGCCTCTTGGTTCTAAAAATATGTATTGTTACTTGTTTAACTTTTATGATGATTGTAAGGTTCATTTTGATTTCGTTTCGTTATCAACTGAATTTTTAATATTTATGTCAAACGATTAAACAGTTATTCGTGCCTTTTGTGTTTCCCTTCTGATTGATGGTGGTTGTTGTCTCCTCACTAAGTCTTTGTGACTTACCCAATATGTTGCTTATTTTATTTTCAGATTCGCAAGCAGCTGAGTAGGAATATGTTATTTGATTCAAGTCTCACATACTTCTTTTTGGTAGGCCTCTTTGATCGAGGACCATTTTTTGTAACAGTTGTTGAGTCTATGTAATTGTAGCTATTTTGGAGTTTAGAAAGTCTGTTTAGTTTCTGGGAACTGTATTAAGAAACTTGATTATGTTATTTGAATTGAGACTGGATTGAAATTTTGACAGGGATTTCAAAATTTGGAAATGTTGAATTTACAGAGGATACTCTGTCGAAATTTTGAGTAAAAAGCATATATATATATATATATATATATATATATATATATATATATATATTTAAAGGTTTAAAAAGCGATTTAGTTGTTTAAATTGTAAGTTAATTGATAGGCTTGCCAGGCTAGGAGTATAGCTTGTGCGTCGGCCACAAAATCAAATTTTCGGGTCGTGACAAAGTTGGTATCAGAGCTCGGTCGTAGGTCCTAATAGCTGCAAACGTAAGGTGATAATAGATTCTTGTCAATAAATTGTGTACCCGGGCACAACTTACTTATAAGGGCTATTAGCACTTTATGAGAGTCTCATATGTTGTCTGAATCTGTGTTTAAATTCATCATCATCATCTCTCCACAATTTCTTGTCATCTTATTCAATCTTTGATCAATGTTCTTTGAATAGGTGAGAATGCCACCCAAGACTAGGAATCCTACTTTAAGGGAAATTGCTGATGAATCAATTTCTCAAGCTCGAGGTGCTTGTCAACGAGGTCGTGTTTCTGTTCGTGCTCGAAATAGGGGTAGAACTAATGTTGGCGGACGTGGTTTGAATGCTGATGTTGAGGTACCTAGGAGGAGGCGCGGAAATCCAGCCATGGAAGAGTTTGCTGCTGGTTTGCAGGGATTACAATAGGTTGTGCAACAACTTGTTGGGGTTGTCGTCGGACAACAACATGAGGGTGATCAAAGACATGAAAATGTCAATGGTCAACAAGAGGTTAGACAAGCCGAGCATCAAACGACTGCTGCAATGAGGGGTATTGAGGTCACTTTACCAGACTTCATGAAGTTGAAACCCCCTAATTTTTCTGGGTCTAGTGCAACTGAGGATCCACAACAATTCATTGACAGTCTAGAGCGACTCTGGAGAGCATTGGGTTGTTCTGAGGTGAGAGCAGTAGAATTGACATCATTTCAGCTAGTAGGTGTGACACGTGATTGGTTTGATACAGTGTCACGTGGTAGACAAGTGGGGTCACTTCCGTTAGTATGGAGAGAATTCTCTCAATTGTTCATGGCTCGTTTTCTTCCGGAGAGTGTTAGAGATGGGTTAGCTCATGAGTTTGAGCGATTGGAGCAAACGGAGGATATGACAGTTTCAGAGTACAGTGCTCGTTTTACCCAGCTCTCTAGACATGCTCCTTATCCTATCACTGAAGAGATGCGTGTTAAGAGGTTCATTAGAGGATTGAAGGATTATTTATTTAGATCGGTGGTTGGATCTAATTGTTCTACTTTTGCTGAGGTTTTGAGTTTGGCCCTTCAGATCGAGCAACGACAGAAGGAAAAAGGATGCAATAGGCAAGATTCACGGAAGAAACAAAGGGTTGAAGGATCTTACAATAGCTATTCGAATCATGGTGGTGGGTCTATGTTTGGTTATCAGGGGCAACAAAGACTCATGTCTCAAAGGGGTGGTCATAGTGGGCAGTCTTCTGGGACAGTGCAGATTCGTTTATCAGATTCTGGAGCAGCATCACAATCTATTTTCCCTCAGAGACATTCGGGTGTTTCAGCTACACGATGTTCTACTTATGGTAGGTTTCACTTCGGGAATTGTGCTAGAGATGGTAATGCTAAGGTGTGCTACCAATGTGGCCAAATAGGTCACATTAGGAGGGATTGTCCTGTAGACACGACACATCCATCCTCTAGTTATGCATCAACACCAACGACTTTGGCATCTCCTCAGACTCATTCTGCATCTGTGCGTCAGAGTGGAAATTCTTATGTTAGAGGTTCAGGAACATTTCAGCAGCGAGGTAGAGGATTTGGTGGTAGAGGTCAGGTACTAGCAGGGAGAGGTCAGGCTCGAGTGTTTGCTTTGACACGTCAGGATGCTCAGACATCCAATGCAGTAGTTACAGGTATACTTTCTATTTGTTCTAGAGATGCTCATGTTTTGTTTGATCCTGGAGCTACACATTCTTTTGTATCTGCGTGGTTTGCCACTCGACTTGGTAAATGTTCATCTTCTTTAGAAGAGCCTTTAGTTGTAGCTACACCTGTTGGAGGAAATTTGCTTGCTAAGTCGGTGTATCGTTCTTGTGATATAACTATTGATGGCAAGGTGTTGCCGGTAGATTTGGTAGTTATTGATTTGATAGATTTTGATGTGATTTTGGGTATGGATTGGTTGGCTTTGCATCATGCCACTTTGGATTGTCATAACAAAGTGGTGAAATTTTGAGATACCAGGACAGTCAATCTTCTCGTTTCAAGGAGCACATTGTGGGGTACCGCATAACCAAATCTCAGCTTTGACTGCTAACAAGTTAATGAGAAGAGGTTGTCAAGCGTACTTAGCCGTGGTAAGGGATACACAAGTGGCTGAAGAGAAATTGGAAAAAATTCCAATAGCATGTGAATTTACAGATGTTTTTCCTGAAGAACTTCCTGGGTTACCACCTGATAGCGAGATTGAATTCTCTATCGACTTAGTTCCAAACACTCATCCTATATCCATACCTCCTTATCGTATGGCCCCAGCAGAACTTAAGGAATTAAGGGAGCAACTTCAAGATCTTCTTGATAAAGGTTTTATTCGTCCAAGTTCTTCTCCTTGGGGAGCACCAGTCTTATTTGTAAAGAAGAAAGACGGATCCATGCGACTATGTGTAGACTACCGACAATTGAATAAAGTAACTGTAAAGAATAAATACCCTTTGCCACGCATTGATGAGTTGTTTGACCAACTCCAAGGAGCTCAATGTTTTTCTAAGATTGATTTGCGGTCGGGATATCACCAGTTGAAGATTAAGAGGGATGACATAACGAAGACAGCTTTCCGCACGCGTTATGGGCATTATGAATTTCTAGTTATGTCCTTTGGGCTTACTAATGCCCCAGCAGCTTTTATGGATTTGATGAATCGCGTTTTTAAACCATTCTTGGATCAATTCGTGATTGTGTTTATTGATGATATCCTTGTTTATTCCAAGAGTAAAGAAGAACACGAACGTCATTTAAGGTTGGTTTTGCAAACCTTAAGAGATAACCAATTATATGCCAAATTCTCAAAATGTCAGTTTTGGCTGGATAGTGTGGCATTTTTAGGACATGTTGTGTCTAAGAATGGAATAAGTGTAGATCCAAGTAAGGTGGAAGCAGTCCAGAACTGGCCCAGACCTACCACAGTGAAGGAGATTCGGAGTTTTCTTGGTTTAGCCGGTTATTATCGATGTTTTGTGAAAGATTTCTCAAAGATTGCGTCTTCGTTGACTAGGTTGACGCAGAAGAAAGTTGAGTTCCGATGGAATGATGCATGTGAGGAAAGCTTTCAAAAATTGAAGGAGTACTTGACGTCAGCACCTATTTTGGCATTTCCTATAGCTGGTGAAAGTTATGCAGTTTATTGTGATGCTTCTAGAGTTGGTCTCGGTTGTGTACTTATGCAACAAGGTAAGGTTATTGCCTATGCATCTAGACAACTCAAGAGGCATGAAGTGAACTATCCCACGCATGATTTGGAAATGGCTGCAGTTATTTTTGCTCTTAAGATTTGGAGACACTATTTATATGGTGAAACTTGTGAGATTTATACCGATCATAAAAGTCTTAAGTATATCTTTCAGCATCGAGACTTAAATTTAAGACAAAGAAGGTGGATGGAACTCTTGAAGGATTATGATTGCACGATCTTATACCACCCAAGGAAAGCAAATGTTGTTGCAGATGCTTTGAGTAGGAAATCCATGGGCAGCCTTGCTCCTATAGCATAAGTAAAGAGGCCAATAGTTAAAGAATTTCAAGAAGTTGTCGAAAGTGGAATTCAATTTGAACTTGGTCATTCGAGGTTATTTTTAGCCCACGTACTAATTCGTCCCACCATAGTTGATGAGATCAAAGAAGCTCAAAGTCAAGACCCATACTTGGTGAATATGGTAAATAATGTTCAGAATGGTAAAATTTCAGACTTTTCAGTTGATTCTGATGGTGTGCTGAGGTTGAAGTCTCGGTTGTGTGTTCCAAATGTTGGCGACTTTAGGAGGAAAATTTTAGAGGAGGCTCATCATTCTTCTTACACTATTCACCCAGGTACTAATAAGATGTATCAAGACTTGAGGGAATTGTATTGGTGGGAAGGGATGAAGAGAGACGTAGCAGATTTTGTCTCTAAGTGCTTAGTGTGTCAACAAGTAAAAGCTGAGCACCAAAAGCCTGCGGGATTACTTCAACCTGTTGAAATACCTGAGTGGAAGTGGGAAGGCATTGCTATGGATTTTGTCACAGGATTACCACGAACCCAAAAGGGTTATGACTCAGTGTGGGTGATTATAGATCGGTTGACCAAATGTGCACATTTTTTGCCTGTGAAGACTACTTATACTGCATCTCAATATGCTAGACTTTATTTAGATAAAATTATCTCTTTGCATGGTGTACCGGTGTCTATTATTTCTGATCGTGGGGCTCAATTTACTGCTCAATTTTGGAAGTCATTCTAAACCTCATTAGGAACTCGTTTGAAGCTTAGTACATCTTTTCAACCCCAGACAGATGGTCAATCTGAAAGGACTATACAAATATTGGAAGATATGCTTCGTGCTTGTGTTATGGATCTTAGGGGTAGTTGGGATCAACATTTGCCCTTGATGGAATTTGCATACAATAATAGTTATCAATCTAGTATTCAGATGGCTCCGTTCGAGGCTTTGTACGGAAGACGGTGTAGGTCTCCGATAGGATGGTTTGAAGTTGGTGAAGCTAAATTAGTCAGTCCAGAATTGGTTCAAGATGCCATTGAAAAAGTTAAATTAATTCGGGATCGCTTAGTGACAGCTCAAAGTAGGCAAAAATCTTATTCTGATAAGAGGCGTCGTCCCTTAGAGTTTTCAGTGGGAGAACATGTATTCCTACGAGTCTCACCAATGAAGGGAGTTTTGCGATTCGGTAAGAAAGGGAAGCTAAGTCCAAGATTCATTGGACCATTTGAAATTTTAGAAAAGGTCGGACCAGTAGCGTATCGCTTGGCACTTCCATCGGATCTCTCGGGAGTTCATCCAGTTTTTCATATTTCGATGCTTCGAAAGTATCTTCATGACCCTTCTCATGTGATTAATCATGAAGACGTACAGTTAGATGAGAGTCTATCGTACGTTGAACATCCAGTAGCTATATTAGATCGCCAAGTGAGACGTTTACGCTCAAAAGATATTGTTTCAGTAAAAGTACTTTGGCGTGGTCCATCCGGTGAAGAAACTACTTGGGAACCTGAAGAAGTCATCCGTGCAAAATATCCGCACTTATGTTGAAACTCAAGGTTAGTGGTATTTATTAAATAAATTCGAGGACGAATTTTTTTATAAGGGGAGGAGATTGACACATCCCGTGTCTTTTTATTTTTAATATAATATTTAATAACAATAATAATAATAATTAAATCAAAATCAAAATTTCCTCTTTCCACCTCATTTTTCCAAATTCACTCATCCTTCCTTTTCTCTCTCCATCTTCCTCGGCAGAAACCTCCTTTTCCCCCACCATTGTTGCTTTTTTTTTTTTTTTCTTTCTTTCCTTCCTTCTCCTTGATTCTTTTCCCTCTTTACTACTCAAACCATCAACCATTAACAAATGAATTTAACACATGAAAAGTGCTCTTGGTTAGTATTTTGAGTTAGGGTTTGTGCTCTAGAGAAAAGGGTACTCATCTCATGAGAGTTGTTGATTGAAACTCTTTGAGGTAAGTACACAATTCTAATCCTAGTATGAATTCATAGAAAAATGTAGATTTGAGTAAAAATTTGTATTTTGTGCTTAGGGTATATTTAAATGATTTTTTAGGCTTTCCTAGAGCTAGATAAACTTTAGAATAATTTTCCTAAAGTCTTGGAAATATTCTTGATGCTCAGATTTATCCGCTGAGATCCTGCCGACTACTTTGAGAGTTGTTGAAGAGCAAACTTAGACGGTTCTCTATAACAGTGAGTTGACGACGATCATCGTCATATATTTTTATACGGCTATCATTATTATTTTACTTGTTTTCTATATTAAGGTATTTATTGAAAATTTTGGGAAACACAACCTTTGAATTTTATCTCGATTTCGTCAATTATTTAATTTAACGGTCGCTGTTATATAAAGTTAATATTTTATTTTACGTATGAGCTACAATATTTAAATCTTGAATTGTTATGCGTTTGAGTATGCTTTTCATGAATTACGATGAAATGATTTTTTAATACGTGTTTTAGAAAATCGGTGTTATAATTATTAAATCGTTAACTGCGTGAGGTGCACCTAGTTATCACGTGTTGATTAGGGAAAGTGAACCGTTAGATGGAGCCACCCCTACGAGAGAGGTCATCCGTAGGAGGAGAGGGCTATCAACGAGATGTAAACTCCCTAATTGATACGTGATGATGCGTTGCGGGATTGAGAGGAGAGGGCCATCCGTTAGATGGAGCCGCCCCTAAGGGAAAGGCCACCCTTAGGAGGAGAGGGCTATCAATGAGATAAAGCCGCCTCTTGGTTCTAAAAATATGTATTGTTACTTGTTTAACTTTTATGATGATTGTAAGGTTCATTTTGATTTCGTTTCGTTATCAACTGAATTTTTAATATTTATGTCAAACGATTAAACAGTTATTCGTGCCTTTTGTGTTTCCCTTCTGATTGATGGTGGTTGTTGTCTCCTCACTAAGTCTTTGTGACTTACCCATTATGTTGCTTATTTTTTTTTTCAGATTCGCAAGCAACTGAGTAGGAATCTGTTATTTGATTCAAGTCTCACATACTTCTTTTTGGTAGGCCTCTTTGATCGAGGACCATTTTTTGTAACAGTTGTTGAGTCTATGTAATTGCAGCTATTTTGGAGTTTAGAAAGTCTGTTTAGTTTCTGGGAACTGTATTAAGAAACTTGATTATGTTATTTGAATTGAGACTGGATTGAAATTTTGATAGGGATTTCAAAATTTGGAAATGTTGAATTTACAGAGGATACTCTGTCGAAATTTTGAGTAAAAAGCATATATATATATATATATATATATATTTAAAGATTTAAAAAGCGATTTAGTTGTTTAAATTGTAAGTTAATTGATAGGCTTGCCAGGCTAGGAGTATAGCTTGTGCGCCGGTCACAAAATCAAATTTTCGGGTCGTGACAAATATCTTGTCCTATGTTGAACACATGAAAAGAAAAGAAACATTTCAAAACTAACAAGTTCGGACCGAACCAAATTTGGGTACCAAAAGACAAAATTGTTTATGTTCTAGATGTTCTAACCAACTAAGTTGAAACACTAATCATGGTGCCTAGTAAGTGGATGCTTGCAACACACGAAGGGAAAAAGGTCTATGTTCCAAGACCTAAACTTGACAAACAACAGCTAAGTAACTTTTGGAGGAAAACACAAAGGTCGGATAATTGAAAACATAACTATCAAAAGAATATGGATTATCAAAAGAAAACTACTAGATGAACTAGAATTGTGAGTGGAATAAGACACATCAATAAAATCAGAACTATCTGATGAACCAGAATTACTGGAGGAACCTGATACATTAGCAATACCGAAAGTGTCGGATTAGAAATCATAATCATGGGATTTCTCATAGCACTTCAATCAAGTTCATCAAGGTTGCAAACCTGGATGCGAATACAAATCCCTTAATCCAATACCTCTGATCAACGGATGTGTAACTCATAATCTGAAAATTAGAAAAGAAGAACCAAGATAGTTTTTAGAGTGAAAATGAAACTGTTGACATATAGGTTATATTTTTCCTTAATTTAATTATTGTTTGATATTGTTTTTATTGTGATCACAAGCAGCTTAATCTTAAAAAGTCAAATCTAGATAAGGATTCTGCAAGTTCTCAAAACATTAGCGAAACCAAGAAAACCACAACAACCAAATAGTTTAAAAGAAGCATAATACAAGTTTCTTTTTCACAAACAAGCAGAAACCACCAGAAACAAAAGTGATGTTTTGGCTATATTGGTTCATTCCTATCTGATTTATATTATTTTATATAACAAATATCTTAACTATATTGGTTCTTTAATTTTCTTTTTCTCTCTCAAGGCTAGCTTATCTCTGTCCTGTGTCCTTTTTTTTTTCTCTCTCTCAAGGCTAGCTTCTTTATTTTTATTTTTTAAGTCGTTTTCGCAAATCCATTTTCATAAAGATATTTTACATACTTAACAAAATCTCTAATATATTCATGATATGATATACTTCGCTTTTTTCTTGATCCTTATTTTTATATTCTTTTTGCTTTTTTTCTCTTTTGCATACTTCTTATCCTCCATCTCAAAATATTTTTGCCTCCTTGCTTTTTCTTTATCTCTTTTTTACATATCCTTCTTTAATCCTCACCATAATATTTGTCTTATTTCTTTTTCTCTGTCTCTCCTTTCATACACCATTTCCTCCTCATCATAATCTTCACATCTTCTTTCTTTTTCTTTAAATCTCCTCTCATGCATCATTTCCTTCTCATCATAACCTATATATCTTCTTTCTTTCTCAAATTCAAACCTATCTTTATTTAGAGATGATTTTCCATGATGAGATCTCATATCTTTTTTTATTCACAAGCTCTTCTCTCAAGAAATTCATTTAAGTATTCCAAACTTTTGTAAAATGATCAATAAGATAAGTGATTCTAGGAGAAAGGGCATTTGGTGCCTTTCCATTCACGATTTCAACAACAACAAATCAAGAGTACCACAATAATCAAGAAAATAACTATAAGAAGTTAAGAAAATAAAAATAAAGTCTTCACCACTCACTAAGTGTTTACACTCAAGAAATGTATCACTCGTGTGTATCACTCAATTATGACTTTTTTCAATGAAGTGCACTCTAGCATTTTTCACTCAAACTCCTCTTTCAAGTTCTTTAAAAGAAACCCAAGCAAGAATTCAAACACAATGTAACAAATCCACAAAAGCTGCCAACAAAAGAGTTTCAAGAAGGAAAAATCTAAGACAAAACTAAGAGAATTTAAAATGAAAAACAACAAAAACAAGTAAATGACGAGATACTCAAGTAGATTATCAAAGAAATAAGAAGGATTATAACTAAATGACTAAGGGATCCAAATATGTGGGAGGTAAGGTACTAAAATCAAACCTGTCATGCCTAATAGAAGTAACAAGAATGAAAAAATATTTCTTGTTTCAATGTAAACAATTCTGGATTTTTTTTTTTTGTTTACAAAATGCCTTTTTCTCAAAAATGCTTTTGTGTAGAATCATTTTTTCATAACACTTATATTTTCATATTTTTCTTTACATATTTGAATTCCTTTCATTTTTATAATCGACTAAGACTTTTGAACTTCCAGAACAGGACATGTATAGAAGAAATAAAATAACTTTTAGATAAAACAATTGCAAGTGAAGAAGATGACGAAATCCATATTTTCTTACGCAAAAACAGCAATGGCGAACTCAAAATTTCACCTAAATAACATAAATTAATCACCCAAATAAACATCACCCAAAATGTACCAAAACATCAACTAGACAAAAAAAACATGATTCAAAATGCTTCATTCTTCAAATGTTCACTCGTATATTTAGTGCCTAAATTTGGAGGTCGCTTCCTTGAATTAGGAATGAAATACATTAAATATGGTTCATTTATTCCTTAGACAGACTTCGAAAATGACACTCTGATGGTTGGTGGTCTAGGAGCTAGTCCTGTCATGGGTAATGGTGCTCTCGTGGGTGGAGGTGGTGGTGCATTCATGTGATGGTAAAAGTCTCATATTGGTTGTTGGTGCATTCATGGATGATAGTGTAGATCCCCTGATGGGTGGTGGCTCTTATACCAAATCCATCAAGGTATATAATTGGTCATCTAAGTTCATATATTTTAACCTACAAAAATCATAATCAATATACATAAACCAGTCTTTGAAATTGACCACTTACTAGCAATTTGGTCCCTATAGTCATGTTAAAAATGGAAATATAGTCCCCAAGTTTTCATACCTTTTTTCTAGTTTCTAATGCATTTCATTAGATAGATACCTCACCGGACACTACTTGATTTTCACGAGTGAGTCCAAATTGTGATATTGGTATTTTAATTTAGCTTTGTTCCTCCTATGCCTCAGTTTGTTGGAGAAAATTAGAGAAATCAGTGAGCAAGTTTTGAGATAGCATTAGAAAAAAAGGAAAAATAAAAAAGGAAAAATAGGGGAAAATGAATTTGAAGAAATTACATTTGGCAAGAGACATGAAAAAATTTATCTTCTAAAATTCTTCTTAGTTGCAACAACTCTAACAACAATTGATTCTTGATTCTTTCATTTTCTATGATTTGAAAACCAAAGATATGGAAGAAGAATGAATTATATAAATAATGTTATTGAAAGAAGAACAATAATTAATTATATAGACGGAGATGTAACTCTTGCAATGATGACAATGTTTCAATTAAAAAAAAAATTGAGCTTCTATTTTACTTTTATATTAGAAAAAATTTGTCCCTCTTATTTCCAAAATCGGGTGAAACTAATTTTTTGCAAGAGACTTAATTTTTATTTTTATATTTAAACAAATTAACTGTCATTTTTATTTATTTTATTCTAATTATTCTTTCAAATATTATTTATTTTGATATTTATTATAATTTTTTGTCTTAGATTATTATTTTCAATATAAAGGTTTTACATTTTGATTTCGAATTTTAATATTCTTTTTTATTTTCAAACATTTTCTTTATTATTTTATAATTTTATTTTTGAATTATTTATCTAGCAAATTTATCTAAACAATCTATCTATATTTATTTTCTTGTAAAAAGCACCTATCTATATCTATTTAGACTATATCCCTCAAATATCTCTTTTACTTTTTATTTATTTATTAATTTTTAATTTTATTTAAACATTAATTTTTCAGTAAAATTTTATTTTATTTTTATTTTCAAATATTTTTTTATGAACTTCTTATTTTATTTAAGATTAATATATTTGCAATATAATTTATTTATTTTAGAATATTGAATTTTAATATATAATTTAATTATTTTTATTTTTTTACATTTTTTATTTTAGAAAATATAATTTTATTGTAAAATTTTATGATATATATATATATATATTTGTTGATCTATTTTGATTTTCAAACATGCTTGTTTTAATACGAAATTCTTAATATATTTTGTTGGGTATTGGGCTCCATTCTTATGTGGAGAAATGTCCAAATATTGTAACCGATGTGTCTCACTTATTTAAGTGGAGGGTGGTGTAATTAGAGTTATAAGAGAGAGACTATTTTGATAGGAAAGACAATCATTGAATGTGAAAAGAGAAGAGAAATCCTATTCCTGATTTTGTTAAATCAGACTCAGAAAAACATCGATTGCGCATTTGTTAACCGTTGGATTCGGCTGATTTTTGGACAGCAGGTTTACAACATTCATGTCTTCGTTTTCCATAGCCGGATCGGCGAAATGACGAATGGAGAGGGAGAAATCTTGCTCGCACAACATCAGGTTTTTTGGATGTTTTTCTTCTTCTTGTTTTCATTTGTAGGCTTTAGTTCTTTGTTATTTTGGCTGGTTGTATGTACAATTTATGCACCATTTTGAGACTCTCTTGCATTGAGAGGTTTTCCACATTAAAATATTAGTGTTCTTTACGCTCTTTTATTTTGATTAATTTGCTGCCATATATTTGTTGTTGCTCCTCACGAGTTCTTACAAGTTGGGGGAATTTGATATCCGCTGTGTATTACTTGTTATTGTGTTTTTGTATTTATTCTTATCAGAGTGACATCAAAGCTCTTGGTTGAAGGGTTATTTGACTTGCTTGAAGGATGAAGGCATATATGAATATAAAGATGGTATGCTTGAATGATACTAATTACCATTTGTGGAAGGCAAGATAAAAGATTTGTTATTTGTGAAGAAAATGCATTTTCCAATTTTGTCTAAAAAGTTGGTAGATAAATCTACGGAAGAATGGGATTTTGAACGTCAACATGTATGTGGTTTTGTTAGGAAATATGTAGAAGATAATATTTATAGTCATATTTCTAATGAGATAAATGAAAAAATCATGTGGGATAAGATAAAGACTTTGTTTGCCTCTAAATCAGGGAATAATAAATTATTCTTACTGAATAGTTTCATAAGTTTGAAGTATAAGGAGGGAAAGTCTATTTCAGACCACTTGAGCGAATTTCAGGGGCTCATTGATCAAATTTCTGGAATGGGTATCAAGTTTGATGATGAGCAATTCAGACTATTTTTACTTTTATCTTTACTAGAGTCTTGGGAGACATTTCAGGTTTGTATAACGAGTTCAGCTCTTAATGGTGTTGTTTCTTTGGAAACGACTAAGGGTAGTGTTTCGAATGAGGAGATGAGAAGGAAGACACAGGGTTATTCATCTCAATATAAAGTTCTTGTCACTAAAAATAGAGGGAGAAGTCAGGAAGAAAAAAAGAACTGAAGGGTGGTAGAGAAAATAGCATAAGCAAGTCTAGTTACAAAAATATGGAGTGTCATTATTATCATAGAACAGGGCACATATAGAAGAACTGTTTTATGTGGAAAAATGAGAACAAAGGCAAGAAGGGTAAGCAGAAACAAAGGGATCGTGATGATGATCGTGTTACTATTGCTACTAGTGATTATCTTGTTATTCTTTGTGGTTATGAGTCAATTAATCTTGTATCTGATGAGAGTATGTGGAGAATTGATAGTGGTGTTACACTAAATGTTACACCAAGGAAGGAGTTCTTCACATCTTATACTTCAGGTGACTTTGAAGTTTTGAAGATGGGCAATGATGGTACATCTAAGGTAATTGGTGATGGTGATGTATACTTGCAAACCAACATCATAATGCAATTGTTGCTTAAAGGAGACAAACATGCTCCAGATGTTCGCTTCAATTTGATCTTTGTACATATGCTAGATGAAAGTGGTTTTGATAATCATTTTGCTTCTAGAAATTGGAAACTCAGTAAAGGTAACTTGGTTGTGGCTAGAGGGGAGAAAATTAGTAAATTGTATTGGACAAAAGCTTTGGTTACGAAAGACAGTGCGAATGTCGTGGATATGGAATCATCTTTGTGGCACTAAAGGCTTAACCATATTAGTGAAAAAGGGGTTAAATTGCTTAGCTAGAAAGGATGTGCTTCCAAAATTGAAGAATGTAGATTTGGAGAAATGTTATCACTGTATGATTGATAAACAGACTAGAGTATCCTTTAAAAGGCATCATCCCTCTAGAAAGTCATAGTTGCTTCAGTTGGTGCATTTTGACGTCTGTGGCCCTTTAAAGGTAAAATCTGTAAGTCGTGCACTTTATTTTGTTACTTTTATTGACGACTATTCCAGGAAACTATGGGTTTATGTTCTGAAGACAAAAGACCCAGTGTTGGAGAAATTCAAACAATTTCATGCTTTGGTTGAGAGGCAGGTAGGCAAGAAGCTGAAACGTTTTTATACTGACAACGGTGGTGAGTATTGCGGACCCTTTGATGTCTATTGCAAACAGCAGGGTATAACACATGAAAATACTCCTCCTAAAACACCTCAGATGAATGGTTTAGCAGAGAGGATGAACCAGACACTTGTTGAGAGAATGAGGTGTATGCTATCTAAAGCTAAGTTGCCTAAATATTATTGGGGAGAGACACTATGCACGACAGTGCATGTTATTAATCTCATTCCTACTATCGCTTTGAATAGTGAGGTACCAAACAATGTATGGTTTGGCAAGAATGTCAAGTATGATCACTTGAGAGTCTTTGGTTGCAAGACTTTTATGCATGTTCTAAAGGATGAAAGATCCATGTTGGATGCAAAGTCAACGCAGTGTATCTTCATCTATGGTGAGGATGAATTTGGCTACAAGTTGTATGATCCTATAAACAAAAAGCTTATCAAAAGTCATGATGTAGTGTTCATGGAAGACCAAACTATTGAAGACATTGATAAGGTGGAGAAGACTACACCTGAGAGAAATAATGTCTTAGCTGATGGGGATCTAGTTTAGTCACCTGTTCCTGATTTGGATACTACTGATGGTAATGTTGAGAATGATGACTCACATGATTGTGTTGATGATCATCGACTTAGAGATGAGGTAAGTATTCCAACTAGTGAAAATCATGAGTTGTCACACGATGAAAATCTCAGTGATGCTTCTAAACCATCTCTAACTCAACTCAGTAGGTCTAAGAGGAAGAAACAACCATCTACAAGGTATGGTTCTGACGAGTTTTCTCACCTGTGGTAAAAATTTCATCAATTAGAATCGTGTTGAGTTTGGCAGCTACTCTTGACTTAAAGGTAGAGCAAATGGATGTAAAAACGACTTTCCTTCAAGGTGATTTGGAAGAAGAGATTTACGTGAAGTAACCTGATGTTTTTCTTGTTGAAGGCAACGGAGACTATGTGTGTAGACTAAGAAATAGTCTATACGATTTAAAGCAAAAAGTTTGAGTCTATTATGTGTGACCAACATGAATACTTCTTCTGACCATTGTGTATTTGTTAGAAAATTTTCTAACGATGATTTCATTATCCTGTTATTGTATGTTGATGACATACTTATTGTTGGGAAAAACATTTCCAAGATTGGTAGGTTATAGAAACAATTGGGCGAGTTCTTTGCCATGAAATACATTGTTGCTCACTTTAAGTTGAGTTCTAAACAAAGTCCTTCAAGTGAAGATGATAAAAGAGACATGGAATGAGTTCCTTATGCTTCTGTTGTAGGTAGTTTGATGCATGCAATGGTGTGTACAAGACCAGATATTGCGCATGATGTTGGTACAGTCAGTAGGTTTTTGTCAAATCTAGGTAGATAACATTGGAATGTCGTAAAATGGATTTTGAGATATCTTCGTGGTACTATATCTATGAGGCTTTTGTTTTAGAGGTGACAACCCTATTTTGGTGGGGTACCCCGACTCATATATGGCTAGAGATATTAACTCGAGAAAGTCAACTTCAGGCTACATGATTAAATTTGCAGATGGAGTTCTAGCTTGGCGGCCTAGATTACATAAATGTGTAGCATTGTCTACATTTGAGGCATAGTTCATTGCCATTAGTGAAGCATGCAAATAGTTGATTTGGTTGAAGAAATTATTGCAGGAGCTTGGATTTATTTAGGACAAATATGTATTATCTGTCGATAGTCAAAGTGTTATTCATCTTGATAAGAATTCGATGTTTCATAGCAGGTCCAAACACATTGATGTGAGGTATCATTGGATACCTGATGTTTTGGAAGCTAAGTTGTGGGAATTGGCTAAAGTTCATACTGATTATAATGGTTCCAATATGATGACTAAAACATTACCAAGAGGGAAGTATGAAACTTGTTATGATATCATCGGTTTGACAATTATCTCCACATAGTTGTGAGGAGGAGATCTGTAGGGTATTGGGCTCTCTTCCTATGTGGAGAAAGACCCAAATATTGTAGCTCATTTGTCTCACTTTTTAAGTGGAGAGTGGTCTAATTAGGGTTATAAGAGATAGACTATTTTGATAGGAAAGACAACCACCAAAAGAGAAAAGAGAAGAGTAACTCTATTCCCAATTTTGTTAGATTAGTTTCAGAAAAACATCGATTGTGCATTTGTTAATCGTTGGATCAGACGGATTTTTGGACAAAAGATTAGCAACATTGAGATCTTCGTTTTTAACAGTCGGATCGGCGAAACGACGTTTGGAGGGGGAGAAACCATGCTCGCACAACAACAGGTGTTTTGGATATTTTTCTTCTTCTTGTTTTCATTTGTAGGCTTTAGTTATTTGTTATTTTGGCTACTTGTAGGCACAATTTAGGCATCATTTTGATACTCTCTTGTATCCTTATTTGATTATAATGGAGTTATTTCTTTGGTCTTGACGACTTGTGGTTTTTTACCCTGATGAGTTTTCCACGTTGAAATATTGGTGTTCTTTACGCTTTTATTTTGATTAATTTGTTGTCGTATATTTGTTGTTGCTCCTTACGAATTCTTGCAAGCTGGATGAATTTTATATCCGCTGCGTATTACTTGTTATTGTGTTTCTGTGTTTATTCCCATCATATTTTTTACTTCTTTATCTAGCAAAAATAACTCAACAGCCTATCTTTATATGTATTGACTCTAGCCTCAAATATCTCACCAAATTTTACAAATTTTGAATACATTTCAATGGAAATCCTTACTAGCAATTAAAGTCATTAATTTTACTATACACAACATTTTTTTAAATCTTTAATGGCAAATTTCAAAGAACGAGACTATATATTAATTTGATTGACATGATTTTCATAGATGACAAAATATTTGTTCAAGTTCTATTATTTTTTATGGTAAATACCACCTATGGTTCCTTAACTTAATTTCAGTTAACGCTTTAGTCCTTTATCTTTTTTTTTTTTCCGAGTTGGTCCTTTATTTTAATTTTAAATGACAATTTAATCTTTTGTGTTTTAAAATGTTAACAATGTTATCCTTTTTTTTTACAAAAATTCATCAAAATTTTCAAACAAAACTCATAAATTTAGTTATATTCTTTAATATAAAATCAACTTTATCAAATTTGTAGCTCAAATATTCAAATAAACTCATATTTGTCATTCTTTATTTGATGTTGTTAGAGATGAAAATATGAATTTATTTAAAGATTAAAGTTATGAATTTGATGAAATTGCATTATATTGAGGATAATAGTTAATTTTATGGGTTTTGTTTGAAATTTTTGATGAAATTTTTACAATTTTGCAAAAAATAAGGATAACATTGTTGACATTTTAAAACATAAAATATCAAATTGTCACTTAAAATTAAAATAAAGGACTAAATCGAAAAAAAAGAAAAGATAAAGGACTAAAACATTAACTGAAATTAAGTTAAGAGACTATAAGTGGTATTTAACATTTACTTCATATCTAATATCTATAATGGTCAACAACGTAATTATTTTAAATTTTGTATTTTGTTGGTTGTGTATCATTTAAATATAAAGTTGGACCCCATTTTAACTTTGTGTGTATGTGATATTCTAAGGAAAAATCCAATGCACTATGTTGCAACAATGTTAGAAAAATATAAATCTATATTGATTGAGAGGAGATGTTAAAGAGATGTCCAATATCTCACCTATTTCTTTTTATGCATTTAATTTCATACGGTAGGATGATATTTGTAAAGCTAATAAGGAGGACTCACATTTAATAGGACATATTAGCTAACTATTTATTTGTTATTTATTATAATTTCGAGCTTTCATTGGATATTCATTTTTTTAGTCATTCATTGGATATTCATCTTAGCTATAATATTTGTTTATAAGATATCAGTGAAGTATTAGCCGCAAAGGGAGCACACATAGAATATTTGAGTTAAATCAAACAGATATATGATCTTGACCAAGTATTGTTTTATTATTTTCTTTTAATTTAAATATACTTTCGTGTTTTTTTAATTCATTTATTTGCAGAGGTGGTGAGAGAATTTGGTGTATATTATGGGGAGAATGTGGAAGTTCAATTTTTCAATGGGTGTGAAAATTCAAATATTTCAATTATTTTAATATTACAAACGAACATAGGTATTTCGATCACTTTAATTTTGTCAAATTTATATGTATTTCTTCGTTTTATACTATTAACTTAGATAATGTGAGTTTATTTGTTTATTCATCTTTATGATTTTTAGTGAATTTATATTTGTATTGTTATTGATTGATGTATTATACAAATTCATATAAATGAATATTATTTTCAAAAAGAAAAAAAAATTCTACTACATATATAAGATAATGAGATAACTATTTCAAATTGTTTAATTCTATGTTTTTATTTTTGTAATATTTTTTACTTGAAAAAAATGAAAGTATTAAACAAACCCTATAAAATTCGAAACTAATAAGTAATATTAATATCCGTGAAATTAAAAAAATCCAAACTAGGTATTCTAATAAAAAGTTAAGGAACTAAAAGTTGAATCTAATGAAAATAAGATGATCAAAGGTATATTTAAATATAAGATAAAATACTTAAAATATAATTTTATTAAGTGAAACTTGAATATTACGAATAATCAACCTAACATATTTTCACCTTAATTGTGCTTTACACATTATTCAAAAAGCAACATCGATGCTCCCAAACATTTAAGAGAGTTGCTTATTCCTCTCCACCGTTGCCCATAGGTTCTCAATTTATCGCTTATCGGTTCTCATGTTTTGGGTCGGTAAAATTCTCATATGCATGAAACTGGTAACTTAAGTTATTGGAATATAACATTCGATAGACATCAAAAAGAAAAAAAAAATTCTACTACATATATCAGATAATGAGATAACTATTTCAAATTGTTTAATTCTATGATTTTATTTTTGTAATATTTTTTACTTGAGAAAAATGAAAGTATTAAACAAACCCTATATAATTCGAAACTAATAAGTAATATTAATATCTGTGAAATTAAAAAAATCCAAACTAGGTATTCTAATTAAAAGTTAAGGAACTAAAAGTTGAATCTAATGAAAATAAGATGATCAAAAGTATATTTAAATATAAGATAAAACACTTAAAATATAATTTTATTAAGTGAAACTTGAATATTACGAATAATCAACTTAACATATTTTCACCTTAATTGTGCTTTACACATTATTCAAAAAGCAACATCGATGCTCCCAAACATTTAAGAGTGTTGCTCATTCCTCTCCACCGTTGCCCATAGGTTCTCAATTTATCGCTTATCGGTTCTCATGTTTTGGGTCGGTAAAATTCTCATATGCATGAAACTGGTAACTTAAGTTATTGGAATCTAACATTCGATAGACATCAATATATAAGTTATATCAAACTTCTTACCAGACACTTTTTCTACAACACCTAACCTCAAATCCTTCACATATTTTAATTTGAGCTGCTAAAATACTACGCGAGTTCGACCCTAGATGGGTTGCGGATTGAGTGGGTAACCCACACATTTTTTTCATCATATTTTTTTGACTCATTATATTTTTTATTTTTTTGCAACTCTTTTAATTTAAAAAGTTTATTTGATGCCCATTATTACTTGTGCATTAAGTATCAATTAATTTGAATGCTCATTTTCTTTCATGTCCATTAAAAAAAAAATTATGATTTACTCTTTATACACAAATTAAGTTTGAATTTTTCGATTTACACAAACTCAATTCAAAACAACACACTATTCAAACAACACATAAACTAAAATAAGTTCAAATTGTCCAAAACAACTTAGAGATAATATCTAGCATAACACAAATGAATTTAAATTTGTTTTACATAACCCAAACTCAAACCAAATTCAAATAGAGTGATAAATCGTTCTAATATGACTATGAAATAAGTATTTTTAGACTTATTGAGCAATGTTCATATTTTTTAAAACGAACGTGAGGATCAATTTAAAACTTATAAAATATAAGAAACCAAATTAAAACTTAAAATAAATATAAGAAACCAAATTAGCGATTAACCAGATTAGTTTCTAATTTTAAAATCATTGAGAATTTTATGTTGTTGTTGATAATTCTCTATACATTTTTGTTATTTTTCAAAGAAACTGTTTTATATTCCAATTATACCACAGGGTCATCATTATAAATGTATTAATGAATAATTATTCTAGTAAAAAACAAATTAATTATATCCTTAAATTTTAGTCAATGACACCGATCATATTATCAAGTTGACTACTTCGAACCTTCTACTAAAAAATTTATGAAAAAATTATTATTTCTTTTAAGATAAAAAAATAAAAAAACAAATTAGGATTCCCACGTTTCTCGCTAAAATGGTAAGGCAATAATTATCCACTATTCACAGCGAAGTGGCGCATCATGCGTCTAATAGACTCTGAAACTACGCATGGGTGTTACAATTGTATATTCATTTTCGGTCGAGTATAGGTACAATTGATTTTAGAATTCTCAGCCGCATCCCCCCGTTATAATCCATATGCACCCGATTTCATAACCCGTTTCCCCGCTCAACTACACTTAGTTTTGTCAAGTTACTCGATTTCCGGGCGGGTCGGTAGATATGTCAACCCCTACCTAATTCTAAGCTTTATATTAGGCGAAAATTCTAAGCCAGTCTAGTTGTCGCTTAATTCAACTTATTATCCAAAATGCAACATCGGAACTGCAAGTCTTCGGAAAATCCTCTCTCAAGGTCCGTTTTGTTCACAATTGCCCTCTCTCTCGACTCTCAATTTCATAATTCTCTAATTGCATTGCCCTACGAATTGTGAAAGACGGCCAAAGGTATTTCTTTCTTTCTACCAAGCTGTTGAAAATACTTCTCTAATTTGCCTTCCATATGTTTGTAGAATTGTCTATAAGATAATGAAGAGAGAAAGGCATGAACATAATAACCACATTGCAAACGAAGAAGAGAAGAATAACAACGACATCATCAGTGACTTACCTGACTCCGTTTTACTTCACATATTGTCGTTTTTGAAAACCAAAGAGGCGGTTCAAACTTGCATACTATCCACAAGATGGAAGAATCTCTGGAAGCATCTTTCCATCCTAACATTATATTCCTCACATTTTAAAACTCTTAGAGATTTCTTCAGATTCGTTTCTCGAATTTTATTTCTACGCGATGACTCAACTGCAATCCACACTCTCGATATTAACCGCCGTGGTATCATTGAGCCTCACTTACTAAAAAAGATTATTAAATACGCAGTTTCGCATAATGTTCGACAATTAAAAATCGATGTAGGCGGTGATATTCATCACTTTCCAACTTGTCTCTTTTCATGTCATACTTTAACATCTCTTCACCTTTATGTTCGCCATAGAATTAGTGGTCAAAGAACATTGTTTCCATATTCTCTAAATTTGCCGTCATTAACCCATTTATCTTTAGACTCATTTGCCTTTCCGGTTGAAAATGATGGCCGTGCCAACCCTTTTTCAGCACTTAAAAGGTTGAATAGTTTGATCATTGATGATTGTATAGTTCTTGATGCACAAAAACTATGCATATCAAGTGATAGACTTACTGATTTAACCGTACAAACAACTTTTGAAAGTTGCTTTTGTGAAATCGAGCTATCTACTCCAAGTCTCTGTACTTTTGATTTTACCGGTATTCCTTATCAAAAACTACGTGGGAGCCATCTTTCTTCTATTAAACAAGTAAACTTTGATGCAAATATAATGGAGAATCCTACAAAGCCTCCTTCAGTTCTACTCAGCTGGTTGCTAGAGCTTACTGGTATCAAATCATTGAGAGTCACTTCAACTACTCTTCAGGTATACCATAAAAGATTGAGTATGTTAGTCATTTGAGGTATTAGTTAAATGTGCTTCAAAATGTTAGTTTGGCATGTTTTGAGGTTTTCTTTTTTTATTGAGATGTTTGCTTGCTTTATTTATTTGTTTTTAAATTTCTCAAAAATATATGACTTGCAATAAACTGATCATGGTTTTCCTTCATCCTACTTTGGTTAGGTTCTCTCCTTAGTTCCCAATTTATTGAAGGTTGAGTTCCCTTCCATGTGTAACTTGAAGTCATTGAAAGTAAAAAGGAAAGAAATTTCATATGAATTATCCAAGTCACTGCTAGATGCGAACTTTGCAAAGTTGCCTACCGGGGCATCATATACAGACGTTGTTAAGTTATGGGAAACATTTAGTGAAGGATCTTCATCCATACCTGATGGAATAGTTGAATTTTTGCTTCAAAACTCACCTTCAGCAGAAGTCGATATCATTAATTAGATTCAAAAGGTGAAATGTGCATTCTACTTTCATAAAGAAGATTTTTCAATTTGGTTTTTGCCTTCTCTTAGAGTTTTCATTAGTCTCTCTGATTATAACTTATTAAAATGGGAAATTTCAAGTCATAGAGAAACAAATAACAAAAAATAATTGAGGTGTAGAGTTAAAGTCATTGTAATTATTTCAAAACTTTTCTCTTTTTGAGTGTTTGTTATAAAGTTTATCCAAACAAACCCATAGTGTTTTTTTATAGTGGATCATGTGATTTGTTTAGTCTGTTACTTGTCCTTGAATGAAGATTAAGCTGTTGGATAGACACACAGTTTTCACTATTTCATTAAGTTTATCACTTTCTAATCATTTGTTGTATTTGTTCTTTTTCCCAGGTTATTAATTTTAGGATAATTGGGTTCCATTCTCTATAAATTTCACTCTATCAATTGGTTTGGTTAATTGTGGATTAGTTTTTATTTTTGTTTTCCAACTCTTGGTTTTGTTTGATTGCTTTGGTTATGGATAGTTTATAGCTGAGTTGAGCTTTATCTGGTTTTGAGTAGTTGCTTATGATTATCTGCTACCATTTGCATCCATTTAATGGTTTCCTAATCAGCTTTATGAGGCTTTGATGTTTATTAAAATGTTTTTATTTTGAATTTGGTTCTTATTGTTACTATGTTAATAATTTTATGGTTTGATTCTTTGATAGTATATGTCACTCATTTATTACTATAATTTGCTATTTCTTTGATTTACTTTTCACTTTATTTGTTGTAGTGGAGTGTTTCTCTACTTGTATTTTGCTGTTATATACATGATAGATCACTGAAGTTGGATATTAGGAGAAACAAGAGGCTGATACATGATAGTCTAGAAAAGTTTGATTAGTTAACTATATGTTTTAGGAGAAAAATACCTAAATAATTAGTAGCCATATTTTCCCCAAGGTCTAGCAAGGTTTGATTAGTTACTATATGTTTCACCTTTTACAAACCCAACAAGACTAACACATCCTGTTCTCATGATCAATGTTATCAGCCGCAAAAAATAGCGGTTTATTCAAAATCTGCTATGATACAGTACTATAGCCCCACTATAGCCGCTATTTGACAACATTTTGTATTAAATTGCGTATTGTGGAACAATAGCGGTTTGTTCAAATTCTGGTATGCTATAGCGCCGCTATAGCTTCTATTTGACGACGCTGCTCATGACTAAAATTGTAAAGCATATTTTTCTTCTTTATTTCCCCTCCTTTGCATATGCTAAAGAAGAAAGATTGTGTTTGTAGGAAAGAAAGTTGAGATTTTTATAAGTTGCAACAGATGAATAAGTCAATTAAATTTGAATAATGGAGTTCCAAAACTCATAAACATGAAAATAATAAATTTAAAATTATAAAATTAAACATAGCTGAGTTGAACTCTAAAACTCATAAACATTAAAATAATAAATATAAAAAGAGAGTGTTCATTAACACAATCCTGTACTCATGCATGACTACTCACTGCATTGCCTGCATCTCTCCTTTCAGTACTTGCCTCGAATCATGTTTTGCATTGTTAATATGTGTTCAATGTTTTGCAAACTGCTGTTTTTTTTTTCAACCAATATCTGCTATTTTTTTTGCAGTTTTTGCTGCATCAGTTTTGAAGCTACATGGAATATTGCTGCAGCTATTCTTGTTTGAGTGAAAAATAAATTTTCTGCACAATTATATATTTGGAGCTGTTATGCTTGAAATTTAGTGTACCTTAGATCCTAAAGTTAGTGTATAATCTGTTTTGGAAGTGTTGGTATCAAGTTAGAAGAATTTAGTCTTTATGGAAATGAAACATATACATTAGAAGAATTTAGAACCAAAATCTTGTATTTACAGGCTTCAATAAATGGTTTACAAGACCAAAACTAATGTAGAAATTTCTCAAACCCTTTACCACCACATATAGGTTAAAATAGACTATAATGAAAATGGAGGGATCAAACCAAGCAGTATTATTTATATTTGACCTCTAGGCTCCAAAATGGAGGGATAAAACCTAGTAGTATTATTTGTATTTGATCCTTAGGCCCCAAAATGAACCAAATTTAAGCTTAAAAGAGGTAGATAGGTGCAACTACTAAACCAACATGTTTTTTGGAATGGAACCTTTTCCAACAGCTTTATATTGCCAAATTAATAAAAAATCAAGTCAATTTAATGAGTATAGCACGAATTGGACCTTAGAATGCAAAATACACATATAAGGAATAAAAGGGTTGTTAAAAATATAACTATGAGCAAAATCCAATCTATGAATTTAACACAATATTCTTATGCTATAAGGGTGCTCTCTAACAAAAATTAAGATTAACAGGACTTTCGAAACCTATGCTGTATAAAGGTCTTTTCTAACCAAAAGTTTGATTGTGCATCTTGAATAACATCTTGTGAAAAAAGCTTTGATCACATTGACTATATCCAGAAGAAGCCACCTATTATTGCCCTCTTGTTGACTCAAACTAAAAAATATATTGTTGATTTACTAGAGAAGGCTGACATGACAGGTTGGCAACCCATTGCAACACCAATGCCACGAAGCTGTAAAATCTCTAAATTTGAAGGCACACCTATGAATGACCCTCAGCTATATCGGTCTGTAATGGGGGAACTCTATCGCCGACATTACATGCCGAGAAATTGGATTCATTATTAGCAAAGTCTCTATTTATGGCCCAACCTTTGGAAGAGAAATAGAAAACAATCATGTGCGTTCTAAGATTAAAAGGGAACTTTGACTGATAGGGACAGTGAGGAGGGACTGAGCCAATTGGTGCCTAATATGGGAAGTTGGCTCAAGGTGTAGGATGTTTACTATAGGAAACAGTTCAAGAAGAGAGGGGATGCTGAGTTGCCATGGAATGGAGAGAATTGACTTATATAAAGAATAATGGGAGAGAGAAAGAGAGAGGGGCATGTAAGAATTCAGTTAGAGAAAAAAGGAAGGACCACGACCAACCATATTGCTGCACAAATGGTTCAGCCCTTGTCCATATTGCTGAGGTCAATGAAGGTTGATGAGAGGAATAATTCTTAGATATTGTAGAAGAAAAGAATGAAGAACTACTACATATGGAATTGGTTTTCCATGGAAGTTTGCACGCGCTCACATGTTGACGTGTGTACATAAATCCTATGAAAGCCTAGTTTGAATTAACTTCAAGCCCATAGATGCTTCACAGTTGATATAAACTTTAGCTCCTAACTTGTGAAAAAGCTTCGGAGTCATTGAACACGTGTGCACCCAAAAAATCATATGTGCTTAAATTTTCCCCACACATATTACAATCAATGCTTTCTAATGATTGTTCTCATGATCTTTTTTTGTTCATTTTAACTTGTGTAGGGAAGGTATGTCGGGCAGGTGAAGTGACGACCGTGATCTGGTTTTTGTTCTCTGTGGATTCCAATGCTGCTTGTTGATGCATCTTCATGCTAATAGATTGACTTTTTGTTTTACTCTTGTGCCTCGTAGATCTGATGTTGCATAGAGAGTACAAAGCTTTAAATTTTACGATCCCACACCCCTTCCCCGTGTTCATTGATGAGTAGAAACCCAAAACAATGGAAGAAGGCGGAATCGGAGGTCTGGCCTGATTATTTGTTTCAGCATTGTAAAGATTTGCTACTGTTTGAAGTGTTTTAGTTGTTTTTGACTGTTTTGGTGACTATATTCTGGATGTTTTTAGTTGTTTTAGGTGTGATTTGCTCATGTTTCAAGTGTTTTAGTTGTTTTATGAATCTAATGATCCCAAATTTGAATTTCTTTGTATTTATGGTAGGATCGATCCGTGTTATGATCTCACGTTTTATGCTCTTGTAAACCTTCCCGGATCCTGAGTTATGATCTCATGTTTCATGCTCTTGTAAACCTTCCCCGATTCTGCATAGGATCTCGATTCCGACTACCTTAAATGATATGTTTAAATATGTTGGAATTTGAACAATCATAAGTGTCAAACTAAAGCTTACAAATCTTTAGATTCAATATGGTTATTTTTCTTTGTTTGAACATGATAATTTTATTATATAGGCACATTGCAAATTGGACTTTCAGTTTTTCTTGGTTCTACTGTGTAAGATTGTTTTCCGTAACTAAACATTTGATGCCACAATAGAAATAGCCTTCTCTAGCAAGCATAAAATTATAATTGATTTATGATCCAATATGCAAGTGTTTGTGCTCTTAACTCTCTAGTCAACCAAGAGAGTTAAGAGTACATTTCTAATTAAGAAAAGTTGCTTGACAATTTAAAAGAAGAAGAAACCAATTTCAATTCTCATTGAGTAATTTGCTTGCAATTTTTCTCTGAAATTTATAGTGGTTATACTTATTGTCTGACTCCATAATTGATTTTAACGATGTAACCATTTTTCCTAAAATCTCAAGAGTGAAACAATTAGTAGTTACCATAAAACTATTAGTTAAATATGTTAGCAATTTTCATAAGACATGGAAGCTAAATCCTCATGCAACCGTAGTAGTTGACTATTTGAAGTTATCATCCCCGACCTTTTGTTATATTAAGCATTGTGAAGTTTAAGTAATTTAATCATTTAATTTCTTCTGGCCAAGAACAAAGTAGATTTTAAGACCAATCCAGTCTTGGATTAATAACTATTTGGCAAAATTATTCTCGTAGTCGTGTAACTTAATTTTAACTAACGATTTATTTATTTTCTCAATTTAAATATTTACTTAATTTCAAATAATTTAATCTTATACGTTTAAAAATATTAAGTTATGTTTTGTATTTTTACATTAAATCAAAAAAATTTATCTTCAAAGAAACTAAAAAAATTTATCACCATTTTCAAAGAAATTCAAATAAACTCATATCTTGATATCCAAAAACAACAACATCAAATCCTCAAATAAAAATCTCACGTCGACAAATGTGAGTTATTTGAATTTTTAATTTGAGAAAAATAATTAGGTTATGTTTTTGTCAAATAGAGTATAATGAGGTGATCTTAAAGTATATACACTTGCCAATTAATAATGATATCATCAAACACTTAAGGAACTAATTGATTTTATGTAGATTTGTCATTGAGTGACTTTAAGCAACCATTAATTTATTTGCTAGTCATGTTTTTATTATGTATTGATCTCTTCTAATGTTATCGTTAGAATTTGACACTTTTGTAATATACTTGTAAGTTGTATTATGTTTATTTTATTTTATGTTGTAGTTGTCATGGTTAGGTGAAAGATCCGTACTTTTTGGAGTGTTGAATGTGTAGTAAGTTGTATGAACAAAAAGACTGTTAATTGTAGATTTTTATTTTAGTCAAACAAGCAAGTATGTAATTTTGTTCTATATAGTGTTGTATTCTTTATTCAAGTAATATAGTTAGAACTTTTTTTTTCTGCAAGTTTTATGTTGTTGTCTTTTCTTCTTTTCTCCACATTTTACCGCAACTTGTGTTTTTAAAACATAGTATTTAGAGCTTCATTGATCATAAGGTATTTTTGAGGAAACAAAATCAGTGGAAAAAAATAAGCAAGAAAACCTTCACAAAAAACCTTTAAACATCATAAATAGCTTCTGACCATGGTTCTTTAAAAGGGAAAACTATCATTTTGGATTGAAAAAGTGGAAACTTATTTGAGAGCTCAATGTTTATGGGATGTGGTGGAAAATGGCAGCAACCCACTACCTCTCCCAAATAACCCAACATTAGCTCAAATAAGAAATCACAACGAGGAAGTACCAAAAGAAGGAAGAGCATTTGCCATAATACATGCAACACTACATCATGATATGTTTATCAAGATCTTGAATTTTGAAACTATGAAAGAAGCTTGGGAGTGAAAGAACAAAGAAGAGGCAAGTGTTGAATTCGGGAGGAGAATTCAAAACAGTAAAAATGAATGAAACAAAAACTGTTAGAGAATTTTCTAACATAATTTCGAAGATTGTTACACATATCAAATTGTTGGGATATGGGCTCAATGATCAAAGACTCGTGGAAAATGTTCTAGCGCGTCTTCCAAAGAGGTTTGAAGTAAAAATCTTCTTCTCGAAGAAAATATAGATTTTCTCAAATCACACTTGCTAAACTTCTTAATGCTTTGCAAGCTATTGAGAAGAGAAGATCATTGAGGATGAAAGAAAATGTTGAAGGTGACCTTGTGGCCAGCACCATAGGCAAAAACCAAAGTACAATGATTTTGGGAAAAACCTTTTGGTGAAAAGAAAGGAAAAGAAAAAAAGGAGCAGGTCAACAACAAAGAGAAGCCGGAAAAATAAGTTTTCACCTTGCCAACATTGTAAGAAATATACTCATTTAGAGAAGTATTGTTGGTACAAACTAGGAGTTAAATGTAGAGCTTGCAATGTGAATAGAGTTTGCAAAAACAAAGAATACCAGTTAGGACAACAAGCCCAAGTTGTTGAGTAGCACCAAGAGATTGAGGGACAATGATACATGGCTTCTTGCTATTCAATCAACAATAGTAAGGAAGCATGTCTAATAGATAGTTGATGCACCAACCATATGACTCAATGTCAATATTTTTAATGAACTCAATAAGTCCTTCTACTTTAAAGTTACCATTGGCAATGGAGAGCATGTTGATGTCAAAGGAAAATGAGTTGTAGCTATTGAAAGTCTCTCCGATATGAAATATATTTTAGATGTTTTATTTGTATTTGAAATAAATCAAAGTCTTCTGAGTTTGAAGCAAATGATGGAAAATAAATACTCATTGCATTTCAAAAGACACGAGATGCACTATTATCAATCCTCTTGGGCTTAAGTTAATGTTCAGTGAAATAAGAGGTAAAAGTTTTCCAATAAAGTTAAAATAAAAAAGTCATGCATTCTTTTTCAAGTATAGTTGACAATTCCTCTTTATGACATAAAAGGTTGAGTCACTTTAGTTACTCCACCTTGAAGCATACGAGTTCCAATGATTTGGTGTGATGTATGCCAATTTGGGAAACAAAGTCGATTGCCATTTCCTACTGTATCAACCTGAAGAGCTTTTGAAAAATTGCATCTCATACACAGTGATGTGTGTGGTCCTATGCCAACGACGTCTTTAAATGGAAACACATAGTTTTTGCTATTTATAGATGATTTTACAAGGATGAGCTATATATTTTGTCTAAGGCCAAAGCCAAATGTCTTTGATGCATTTTAGAGGTTCAAATTTATGGCTGAAAAAGAGGTTGATTCTCAAATTAAAATGCTCATATATGATAATGGAATTGAGTATACAACAGAAGAATTTAAATATTTTTGTAAGCAAGCTTAAATCCAACATCAATTTACTATTCCTTACACTCCTCAATAAAATAAAGTGAGTGAAAGGAAGAAGAAGACAATTATGAAATGGCTCAGTGTTTGCTTTTTGAGAAAGGCATTCTTAATTTGTTTTTTGGTTCAGGCTCTAAAGACCTTAGTGTACTTGCTGAATTTGTTGCCTACCAATGTTTTGAAGGAAAAAAACACTCTTTGAAGCATGGTATGAAAGGAATTGAGCATCAATTGACAACTATATACACATCTCGATAGATTGGAGTAGTTGAAAGAAAGAACATAACAGAAAAATTTTGGGCATGGTGAGATGCACGTTGTTAGAAAAAGAAACTTCTAAGGAATTTTGGGTAATAGCAGTTGCTTGGAATGGAAAGAGACCCTAAATCTAACATCTTAGTGTATTTGGATGTATTGCATATGCTCATGTACCAGATAAACTTAGAAAGAACTTGGATGATAAAGGCGAAAGATGTATATTTATGGGCTACAGTTCAAACTCAAATGCCTATAAACTTTACAACCCATAATCAAAAAAGGTGATTATGAGTGGAGATGTACATTTGATGAAGGATTATTGTGGGATTGATCTTCAAAGTCCCAAAAAGAGCCGATCATGATTTCAAACAACAATGAAGAGGAAAATGTGCATGTAGATCCAACTACTAATGAGACTGAAACATCCTATAGACAATAAAGGCAACACAAATTACCAGCCAAATTGGAGGATTGTGTTTTTGGTAATGATAATGACCCACCAGATGAAAAAATTGTCAACTTTGCTTTATTTACATATTATGAGCTAGTTACTTTTGAAGAAGCCTCAAATAATGAGAACAGGAGAAAGTCGATGGATGAAGAAATCAATGCGATTGAGAAGAACAACACGTGGGAGCTAACAAAGTTATCAGCAAACAAGAAGCCTATAGGAGTGAAATGGGTGCACACGACAAAGTACAAATGGATGTTAAGCAAAAACCGGTTATTGATTATTTTGAGGTATTTACTCATATTGAAAGATTAGATATAATTCGAATGATAATTTCTCTCTCGGCTCAAAGTAATTGGAAAATACATCAAATGAATGTTAAGCAACATTTCTTAATGGCACTTTAGAAGAAGAAGTATATGTTTGAGCAATCTACAAGATATGTAGTCGAAGGAAAAGATGATAAAGTGTATATATTAAAGAAAAAATTATATGGCTAGAAGCAAGCACCAAGAGCGTGGTGCAAGAAAAATGATTCTTATTTTTCGCTGCATAATGGACTTCAGAGATGTCCATTTGAACACACATTATTTATCAAGTTCATTGATTCAAGAGATGTTCTGATTGTGTGCCTCTATGTTGATGATTTGATTTTCACTAGCAATAGTTCAAAGATGATTGCATAGTTTAGGGAGGCTATGATTAGTCATTTTGAAATGACAGATTTAGGCCTAATGTCATATTTCCTTCATATTAAGCACATTCAATGGAATGATGGTATATTTATTTCTCATAGGAAGTATGCAGGTGATATTCAAAAGAAATTCAAGATGCAAAATTAAAAACCAATCTTCACGCTAGTTGAAGAAAAGTTGAAGTTGACAAGAGAAGGTGATGGTAAAAGGGTAGACTCAACCCTATTCAAAAGTTTGATCGAAAGCTTAAGATATTTGATTGCGACAAGACCATGTATAGTATATGGAGTTAGATTTCTAAGCAGATACATGGAAGAGCCACGTGATAGCCATCTACAAGGAGTCAAAAGGATTCTTTGATATATCTAAGGTACTTTGACCAAATGAATTTTTTATGCTGATAATAATGATGTTAAGCTTGTTGGATACACATATAGTGATTGGGTTGGAGATATAGAAACAAGAATTAATATGCAGGGTATGCATTTCATTTGGGTACTGGTTTAATATCATGGTCTTCAAAGAAATAGTATGTTGCATTTTCTATAGCACAAGGAGAATATATAGCATCGACCAATTTTGCTACTCAAACAATATGGCAGAGAAGAATTTTAGAAGGGATGCACCAAAAGCAAAATAGTCATACATGGATATAATGTGATAACAAGTCGGCTATTGCACTATACAAGAATCCCGTGTTCCATGGATGTTCCAAGTATACTAATATTCGGTTTCACAAGATACAAGAATTAGTTGCTGAGAATGAAGTGGCGATTGAGTACTGTCCGATTAAAGAGCAAGTTGTAGATATTTTTACAAGGCTGTTGAAGATTGAATTATTTTACAAGTTGAATAATATGCTTGGAATGATAAATTTAAAAGCTTGATTTAAGGGAGGCAATGTTGGAAATTAAATCAAGAAATAATTAGAAGAATTTAGAAGTATTCTAAGAAAAACTATGTAACATCCTAAATTTTATATTAAACTATTTTATTAGTTAAGTACGATTTTAAATAATTAATTTAATATTAAAATTATTTTAGAATATATGATAATAAATTTTCTGACCAATTTTTGTCATATAGGTGATCGATTTCTATGATGTGTTAGTTTTATAAATCTTAGATTACATGAGTGATATAAATAATAAATATTTTATTTTATTATTTGATATATTTTTAAAAAAATAATAGTATTTTAGTGTAATATATATATTTTAAAGAAAAAATATTTTATACGATTTTACGTGTATATACGTGTACCCAATTAATGTAATATTTTTAAGTGTGCTTGACTGATGTTAGGTATGCACGTAGTTATATTTCAATTATTTATAACTATTTTCTATTTTTAATTATTTTTTTATAAATAATTATCTTGAGATAGTAGTTATATTGCGTTTGATTTACTTTATTTTTATATACTTGTTATGACATTGTGATTTTATATATATTTATTAAGATTTAGTAATTAATATAAAGTTTTGAAATTATATTTATTTTATAATTTCGACTATTCTCTAATGATGACAATATTTTAATTTGAGTATTTTAAAAAAATAAATATTATTATAGGAATTATTTTAAATATGAGATTTTTTATTATTAATGTATTTTAAAAGATTAATTATTTTTATTTATAAATTAATAGTTTTGGATTAGTAATAATACTTTATTAATAAAATTGTGTTTTCAAAAAATAAAATAAAATAAAACTAGTAAAACCTAAAAGGAGACTAATGGTTTTGATTCATGTATGAACTCTAATTGTTAATAAAATAAAACAAACAAAAATGAGAAGGGAGTTGGAAGGGCAGCCGTAAAACCAAACACCAAACAGAAAACATAACAATAATCCTATCATTTGACAACAGTGATCGATAACTGTTCCAGAAAACTTTCTCCATTTTCGCCCAAATTTGAGTATGTTCTTTCATTCATTTAACTCGTCAATTAAACATAATTTTTTAGATTTTTAACAACCCCAATTTCTCTATAAAATAACCGACTTCTTCATTTGTAGAATTCGTTATTCTGCACCGTTTTCCTTCATTGTAAGTTCGATTTAAGTGAAACCAACGCAAAAATGACCGTGTGAAAAGTGGCTATATTATTCACTGATTGAGTTTCTAATTTATGGTAATTTTCCTTGAACGAATTTCGAATTTAATTTTTAACGTTTACCCATAGACTGTCGAGTTAGATTGATTGAAGGACAAAGAGTCAATGAACAAAGGTTGTTTGCTCGTGGAATCATATTCGTGTGTGAAAGCGCCAAAATAAGGTAAGGGGTGAGAGAGCGTTTGAATTCATGAGTATAATATACTTTGAGATGAACGGGAAAATTGTATTTCCTAACAATTTATTCGGGGCTCGCTACATACGGCAATAGCCCTTTGAGTGATAAATTAATTAATGTTAAAATATGAGAATTGTGAGATTAAAATATGGAATAGAAATATTTATAAGGTGTTGATTGATTTAACTTCGTTAAATGTGTGGTATTGGATATTATTGTGATGTTTGATTTATTTTATTAAATGTGTCATATTTGATATTATTGTTATATTAGATGTTGAATGAATTTTATGTATAAGTTTGATTAGACGTGTTTATGTGATATGATGATAAAAAGTAAATTTATTTTGATACGTTTATGTGATTATGATGATGTATAATTAATAATAACAATGTTGTAAATTTGTGACAAGTCTATGTGATGATGTATGCTTGATGATAGTGATGCTATAAATTTGTGATGAGTTTATGTGATGAGATATGATTAATGATAGTGATGTTGAGAATTTGTGATGAGAATATTGAAGTAACTCCATAGTTGGTGAAATAATTGTGATTTCAATTTGTGTTTGAGATGACGGTCTTAATGAAGTATCATAGGCCAACGAGGAGAGAAAATAAATATTGAGAAATTGTGAAGTGAAGATTATTTTGTCATCATATAGGTCGGGCCTGACAAGCCTAGTGATTCTGGGGAAGTACAATTGAATGAGTCTGATCGTGGCGGTCTACTGTCGAGCCTTAAGACAAGATTGTTAGACCTTGGAGGTATTCAGGTGGAGAATTCCTAGGTGACTTGGAGGCATCACTCCAAATGTCGGGAGCTACCACGGAACACACATTTACCTCGACTGTCACGTATATGTGTCTCGGGTTGAGTTGAGGGGATCTATGAGGACAGAGCCAATTTGAATTATCCGTTTACCGGGATAGTGGCATAGTATCAAGCCTCCTAACCAAGTACTTCAGAGTTAGAATGTACTACATTGTGAAGTAGAGTCTAAGCTCATGCATAGGATTGCATTCTATTTTAATTGTTTTGTTGTTATTAATATGTATCGTGTGTGGTGATAATTTCTCTTAGACAATTTGATGTTACAATGAAATCTATTGATTTTCCTTGAGTGATTTTGACCTTTGAATGTGATATTTTCTTGATGGAATATTTGTGTAATGATACGGTCCTATTATGATTGTTTGCGTGTTCTTCTTAGTTGTATTGTACTGTCATCATGGTTTCGAAACTCACCTCCTTCGTTGTTTGTGTTTGACTGACTGGGTCCTGCGTTTGCGAAATCGCAGTTATTACAGGTTAATGAGTCTTGAAGTTCAAGTTTGGGAGGAACCCCGCTCTGATAGGTGATACCAGGAATGAGGGTTTTAATTTGTATTTTACTTTTTTAATTTGAATCGAATTTTTGTATGAAAACCTTAGAAGTACTAGTAAGTGTTTATTATCTTGAAAACAAATTTTTATTTATCCACTGTAAATTTTATAGAAATATGATATAAATTATTATATATATTATTTTGGGATTTAGGGTATCACAAACTACTTCACCATTAAGGTATATTATTGGATCCAAAACAAATTAGAGGCAATGCCTATGAGTTGCTGTACCACCGTTTGCCTTTTTATTCTTAGACATTAAGAATTCATTTCAAACTATATAAAGGCATGTATATTATGCTTCGGTTATCAATTTTTTGTGAATCAAATGTAGTGTGTTTCTTTCTCCAAATTCTCTCTGTTTCAGTGTGTGTATTTTTAATTTATGTTCCACTAATCTTATAAGATGATTTTATGTATGGGATTTATCTTTTTATATGTTTCATGTTAAAATAACGATTGTTCACCAAAAGAGGTGAACAATTTTAAATTGAGGTTGCCTAGGCATTAGTTCGAGGCCCTACAAACTACTATATATGGGATATTAGTGGGAGTTTTTTGTTTTTAATTGTTTGGTAGCAATAATGTATGTCACAAGTATACCAGCATAAGATTATCATCATCAAATGTTTATTTGATTAGGTAGTTTAAATTTGTGTGAAGAAAACCACAAATATCGGATTTTAGATTCTCTTTCTAAATGTGAATTAAACTACAATCAATAAATTTAATACTTACTTATTATTTTATTAGTATGATATATTGTATTTATATACTATTTGTTGATTTTTATTTTATTTTATTTCTTAATAATTCTTATTAGTTTAATTAATATATTTTGTTATTATTTCATGTATTTTAAATATATCAAATCATTATTATTCTAAAATTTTAATTTAAATTTATATTTTATATTTAGCATCAAACTTACTATATTAACAATATTTTTTTACAATTTTAATTAAAATTTTCAAAAATCAATCCAAATTAAAATGCTTGAAATTTAATTAGATTTTTTATTTTTATCTTTAGATTGAATGAGTTTTTATCACAAAACCGATGCAATTTATAACAGAAACACTTTTATTGTATTTGTTAATATGCGACGACTACTCAAATTGATGATATGTCATTAGAGTATATCATTAACAATTCATAATATATAATATATGATTCAAATATTGATACTGAGGTAGAAATTTATAAATCGAAGTATTATACATACATATATATTATAAAATAGCCACAACATCTTACGTGTTTCACTCAAATCAAATTAGCACTCATATTTCTATCAAATTGTTTGTTTCCACTTAAATGCTTTCTTCAATTCTTTAAAGAAATCAATCCCCAATCACACTAAAAAACTAAAATTTTAGTGATAAACCCACACAAGGCTTGAGGAAAACAATAACAATAATAAGAAAGAATAAATGATAAAGGACCAATCTAACTCAAATTTTTTAAGGAGATTAGAGTGTGGAAACAACCAAACAAGAATAACAACCAGATTTTTTCTACTTTGATTATTTTAAAAATGAATTTATTTTTCTTCCTAGACCAGCAAGAAATTATAAGGAAGGAATTGCAAGAATAATGATTATTAATATATTCAGAAATGTGTGAAACTCGAATTAAAGACAGAAGTGGTTCAAACATAATTTTTTGAAAAAGATAAAAGAAATGGCTCAATCTAAAACCAAAAAGAAAACATGATTTCTTGATAAAGATAAAAGAAATGGCTCAATCTAAAACAAAAAAGAAACATATGATGTTCTAAATTTGGTCATATTCCTATCAATTAAATTCTAATTTTTAAGTAAATTTAAAATAAAAATTATATTAACGAACTTATATTTTTGAAAGTCTCATGTCTTATGAGTGTAACTTAAGTGAACACCTTCTATGTAGTATTCTTTTAATTTACAATCATTGATAAAATTCATTTTGTGATTGTCATGCAAGTGAGCTTAATCCTGTATAAAACGATCATATTAATGATAATAGATCGGTGCATATATGATCCTATCACTACTAGACTTTAGCATTTTTCCTGCGGAAATATATCCGCAGATAATACACAAGAATTTTCCTGCAGTTCAGATTTATTTTAGGAATATTTCAACGGTATCAATTTCCGTAGGTATAATAACAGGTACATTTTTATTTTGCTGCGGATTTATGTGATTTTACGTCCGCAACAAAGTTAACTTTTTCCAAAAGATTTATCTGCGGTATTGTTCTGCATGAAACATCCGCAACAAATGCAAAATAGAATGATATTTAAACAAATTAAAAAGTAAGACAAATTACATAGGTAGGGATGAAAATATAATATACACCCACGTATCTGCTCGCACCCGTCTTGATTTATAGAAAAAATTATGTTTTGATTGTGTGCAGGGTTTGTCCTGAAAATCTGTAGTACTATCAAATGTGTATTGGTACTGTGAATATTTTTACTATTTTTTATCAATGCAAGATGGATGCAATGTATATTTTGTGATTTTTCACTTATATTAAATAAGATGTTTTGTTTCTAACTTTATTTTAAAGTAATTTCAAACTATGAAACAACCATAGCCACTAGCGTCACACCGTCACAACATTCGTTGTCTTCATCACTCTCACGTTTGAGGTTCGCGATATTCTCGAGATTCAACACCGTTCAGATTTCTCGTGAAATATCCTTGATTCTACCTCGACCTTCAGCGTCATTCAGATTTCTCGTGAAGGAGGAGAAAAATGATTTTCGTGAACTATAGTGAGTTAGGATTTTGATTTTCTTTCAATCTAGGTTTTTTCTTCTGATTCAGTGTTTTTGTGTGTTGTTTTTTTGAACATTTTCAATTTGCAAATTGCTTTAGATACAGATACTGTGTTTTTATGTGATTTCTATTGTCAAGTTGAAGGAGCCAAGGAGTTCTGACATTGCCGCCATTGCTACATGTTACTTGCCAAAAAGGGGGTTGGTTTTATTTGAAACATGCTTAGGGCTTCTTGTAGGTTATATTTCTTAAGAATATAGTTGACAGATGGAATTACTAAACTGTTGAAAAAGTTGAAATATTCAAAGTATATAGCACAATATTGTATATGCTCTATTTGTATGTGCTTATATGTTTATAGGGCCTATTTTATTTTCGTTATTTTTAATATAAGATCACAGTTGAATAAATATGTCTTGCCATTACTGATGAACTTAGCTTGATCTTTTAATTTATGCTAGAAAGAGGGTCGGGGATTAAAATTGAAGGAGTTACCAGGCTTTCATGCATTGAGTATCACAGGTTTGATTTTAACAGTTTTTTTTTTTAAGATATAATTAGTGATGACATTTTTTAATTGATATGTGTGGCCAAAACTAAGTGTGGTTAGAGTGATTTTTTCCATTTTGTATTGTGTTTCTTTTGCATTTCACTTTTGCTTATTTCTTGAAGTCTTAACTATTAAGTCACAATACTTTAGTTAGTAGAGAGACTTTTGTTAGTAGAATGTGTCTCAAATATTCCTTTCTTGATTTGTTTGTGTTGTGAAGTAATATAATACCTTTTCTTATGAGTGTTTTAATTTTTAGGACTTAGGGATGATGCATTAAATCTTTTCTGCTATAGTTCTAACTCCAACTCTCTCTCTAATATTGCAATTCCTAATCCTATCTCATCTTGTCTCTCCACACCTCTAACGCAACATTCACAAGGACACACGACTCCAAAAATATATAAACGATTTTTCTATGGATACAAGGATAAAAAATAGGGGAGAAAAGGACTCCAATTTTTTTTTTTTTTTTTTTTTTTTTTTTTTTTTTTTGTGTGATTCTTATAAGAAGCTTCTGTTTCTGTGTTGCTTTGATCAAGTAATGTTAAAATCATGGAAAATTAATGGATGAAAAGTGAGCACCAATCTTATCTTTATTTGTTTTTATTGACGCAAGGGATATGTACTAAAGCTGAACAATGCAACAAAATATCCAAATAGAAACTAGCAATACATTTAATTTTTCTACTTAGGTGAAAAATTTATAGAGAACAAATTGATTATGTTGATCTTTGATATTCAAAGTTTTGCTAATAAATTTATTGAATAATAAATTTATATGAATAATTTTTTATAATAATATTGTTGATATATAATTTTTGTGATGTTTGATAAAATTATCAGTATACGTGGATTTATATTATATCATATTATTTCAAAGAAAAAAAATATATTTCAAATTCATTTTTTTTTCTAACTATTTTATATTTTACCTTATTAGTTAGTTATTTAGAACAAATGAGATGAAGTATGGATAAATTTTTACAACTTTAAAAAAACTTCTAAGAAAAATTTTATTCTTGCTAATTTTTAAAGAGAACCGGTTACATTTTGAAGAAATAAGAATTCATTATAGGATTTGTCATAGTTATATAAAACAGATATGGCATGATGATTTGTTAAACATGACAAATCTATGAGCGTGACTAGTATGTCATATTACATATGTTGAACATCTTAACATGGTTATTTCATGGATGCAATTACGTAATTTTTTATATGTTGTTATTGATTGTATTTTTTTATATTTGCATGATAAAAAATTATAAGTTGTTATTGATTGTATTTTTTAATATTCATATGATAAAAAAAAAGTATGATTCAACCGATATTGATTGTGTGTTTTTTTTCTTCTAGATATTTGATGACTCAAGATCAATTCACCCGGATCATAGTGAATAAGTTCAAAAACATCGTGTGAATTTTATTTTGAAATTAATTGAAGAAAATGACGATACTAATATATGTCTATAAAATATTGCTACATTGTGGCTTTGTAATTTTGTTAATGGATATTCAATTATTTTTTTCCGTCAAGATTAGTCGGAAATGGGATACATTTTATTTGTACTCTATATTTTTTTGTTGTATAAATATGAGATATTGTGATATTGTATATTTTGAGTATTAGATGGTTATATAAAATTGTGATTGTAAGTGCAAAACTCTTATTTGAAATTTAATAGGAAATATTGCATGAGTTAGTAGCATGAAAACAAAACGAGAAATTTATATAAATAAAAAATAAAAAATTATTATTTTAATTATATCTATTAAGTCAGTTAGTCAAAAAATCCGACTTAAAAAGATGATGTATTATACTGAATTTACGATGTTTAAGTCGGTTAAACTAAATCCACTTAATATGATAAATCTGTGTTAAGTCGGTTCATAAAACAAGTTAAAAAATACCATATTTTTTAAGTCGTTTGCTATTAACTCGGACACAAAACCGACTTAAAATGTACATTTTAACCGACTTAAAAAGGCAAAATTCTACTAGTGCATGTATCTTTGGTAGCATAAATAAGCAAGATAGTTGAAGAGTGAAAACTTATGTTAGTTTCACAAACAGAATAGGATTTGGTTTGCAATGTAAGGCAATAAGCTGCTTTTGAGGTATATAATGTAGTCTTAATTATTTTAAATTATCCTTTGCCGTTTCTCCAAATTCAGAACTTGAGCATCGAATAAACTAAGAAACTTTCTTTACTAATAATACCAATGATAATGTTGAGATATATTATCTCAACAGTTAGTAATGCCTCTAGGAGTTTGTTAATTGTATACTATCTAATTTCTGAAATAGTATTAAATTAATTATATGATTTTATTATATCTATTTATTATATCCCGACTAGTAAAAAAGCACTTTGGGGAAAACAAAAAAAATGGGAAAATCTTTTCAACCTGTGCAATGTTTACTGTGACTTATTTTTCGTGTGCACATGATACTTGTTGTAGCATTTCTTTGGGGTAGTTCTTGGAAAATAGAAAACTAATATACAATGATATTTTCATCATGGTGCTGATATTTATTTGAAAAAATATGGTATCCTTGTAGTAATTTTGTTCTGTCTTCATAAGCTCTATATTATTCACTAAGAAATTAGTACTTTCATGGGTTATATGAGTTATCGTAGTCACTCTGTTCTCACTGTGCCCTTTCCTTTTAATGTTGAACTTCTTACTCGCATTTGAATTTCCAACAATATACAAATTTAGGACAAGGAACTACAACAAAGTATAAAAATAAACAAATTCTTTAATAATATCCACAGTTATTTTCGCTTCACTAATAATCCATGTTAAAAACAATAAACTATTTGTTATGTGAAGCAGTCTTATTTTTATCCTCAGTCCTCACATAAAAATGCAATTCTATTTATCCCTGTTAATTGTTGTTATATGGATTGGTAACAGTTTAAAAATGATAAAGTTACAGTAAGTTTTGGTTGATATGTAATAACTTTTGTCTCTATGTGCAATCTTTTGCAGGCAGTGACAAATCTACTAAACAATGAAAGCATATCAGATATGTGTTGGAAATAATTCAAATTGATTAGCAATTAGGTAGTTAGAGTATAGTTAGAAGTTAGTTAGAATATGGTTAGAAGTTGGTTAAGTTGGTTGATGTAAAACAACCACAAAACTGCTGCTATAAAAGGCTGTGATCAATCCATGAAGTATGGTAGTGTAATGCCGAAAAACAGAAACAGAGATCAATCTGCAGAAACCGAGATCAATCTGCGTTTTTCTGTTTTCTCTATTTTCTTCTCTTTTCTTCTCAATTCCAATTCCTCTCAATTATACAACCTGTTCCAACATGGCATCAAGAGCTTGGGTCTAGATCGTGGGAAACACGAGTGAAAGTGTGAGGGGGAATCAAAATTGGGAAACACAAGTATGAGTGAAAGGAAAAAAGAAGAAATGAATGGAGGAGGATTTCCATCGAATTTGCTAATTCTGGATGGGAAGAACTGGGATAGGTGGTCTGCATCAATGAGATCGTTGTTGGGAGCTCAAGAAGTGCTTGAGATTGTTCAAGATGGATATGAACAACTTGGTGTGAATCCAACAGAAAGACAACAAACAACTTTCAAAGATTGCAAGAAAAGAGATTGCAAGGCATTGTTTTACATCCAGCAAAGTGTGGATTCAAACAATTTTGAAAGGATCTCAAAGGTATCTACATCAAAAGAGGCATGGGATATCTTGGTGAAGTATTACAGAGGTGATGAAAGAACCAAGAAAGTGAAGCTCCAAATGTTAAGAAGACAATACGAATTGTTGCAGATGGAAGAAGATGAAGCTGTGGAAGATTACTTCAATCGTGTGCAGGTTGTTGTTAATCAAATGAGAACAAATGGTGAATCATTAACTGAAGTGACAGTTATTGAAAAGATTCTTAGAACATTAACACAAAGGTATGATCACATAGTGGTGGCAATTGAAGAATCAAAGGATCTTGATAAGATGAAGATGGAGGATTTGCAAGGCTCTCTTGAAGCTCATGAACTGAGATTAAGAGAAAGGTGTGCAGCAACCTCAATATCACAAGTGCAGGCCCTGCAGGCTCAAGTTAGCAAGAAGACCAACCAAGGGGATGTGAAGCACAAGAAAGGCAAAGGTAACTTCAAGTGGTACAAGAAGTATGATTATGATGAAAAGACGGATGATTCTGATGAAGGGTCTGGAAGTTCAAGAGATCATAATAAAAGTAACAACAGCAGCATGAATTTGAATGGCAAGAAAAAATTTAACAAGAAAGAAATCCAATGTTACAATTGTCAAAAATGGGGGCATTTTGCAAGTGAGTGCAAATCCAAGAAAGTCCAAAGAGAGGATGATGACGCTCAAATGGCAATTGAGGATTCAGATTCAGAGGATGTGTTATTGATGGCAATAACAAACGAAGATCGTTTTGGAAAACGTGTTAAAAACGAAGATTGTTCTGGAAAAGGTGTTAAAAACGAAGATCGTTCTGGAAAAGGTGTTAAAAACGAAGATCGTTCTGGAAAAGGTAAAGAACGTTCTTCATATCAGTTTTGGTATCTTGACACAGGGTGCTCGAATCATATGACTGGCCGAAGAGATTGGTTTGTAAGCATTGATGATAAGGTAAAAAGAGAGATTAGATTTGCAGATAGCAGCAAACTAACTGCAGAAGGAGTAGGAAATGTGTTGATTCAAAGGAAAGATGACAAGCAATATTTCATATGTGATGTGTTGTATGTGCCAAGAATGAAGAATAATCTGTTAAGTCTTGGACAACTACTTGAAAAGGGATATTCAATGAAGATGAAGCATGGTGAAATAAAGATGTTTGATAGTGCAAACAAGTTTGTATTGAAGGCACCATTGTCCAGAAACAGAACCTTCAAAACAACCCTGTCAAATAGATCTTCAAGAATGGTGGAGGTTGAAGAATTGGATGAGATGTTAAATCCAAGGGAATGTGATGTTAGTACCCCATCTATTCAACCTCACATAGCTTGTAGAACTACAAATAAATGGAAAACAGTGAATCCCAAAGTAAGAGCAAGAGCTGTTATAGGCGATGTTGAGCAAGGGAACAAACATGCTAATGTTCCAGCCACTCCTGACATTGTACCAAGCAATAGAAGAAAGGTCCCTGCAACTTCTGTTTGCAGAAAGAAGGAAGTGAGTGTGCTAGATGATGATAGTAATGATGATAAGAGTGAGGTCCAAGGAAAGCTAGTAGATGAAACTATGACTCATGTTGCAGCTCCTAGCAATAAGACAAGAGTTATTGAATGTTTGGCTTGCAACAAGGCTGATTTGCTGCAGCTGGACATATTGTTGGGAGATGACATGAAGGTGATAACAGAGATGAAATCTGAAGCATTGAAGACTGCAATTGGTCAAGGCGGCAAAGGGAAAAAAGCTGATGCGTTGTTAACTATGAGTGATCAAAAGGAAGGCATCCTAACTAAAAGCATGAAGAGGGTGAAGTTCAAATAGATTAGGAACAATCTTGTATTAATGTCAATTGAATCACTTTGAATTAGGGGGCATGTTGGAAATAATTCAAATTGATTAGCAATTAGGTAGTTAGAGTATGGTTAGAAGTTAGTTAGATTATGGTTAGAAGTTGGTTGATGTAAAACAGCCACAAAACTGCTGCTATAAAAGGCTGTGATCAATCCATGAAGTATGGTAGTGTAATGCAGAAAAACAGAAACAGAGATCAATCTGCAGAAACCGAGATCAATCTGCGTTTTTCTGTTTTCTCTATTTTCTTCTCTTTTCTTCTCAATTCCAATTCCTCTCAATTATACAACCTGTTCCAACAATATGGACCGACTACGTTTGGTCGTGCTATATGTTTTGCCATTTGAGAAGGATGCTTTGCAATATGAGAAGGATAGCCCTGTTCAATTAATGCAGCTTTTCAATAAATTGGCTTCCAGATCTGCCAAATACAAACTTGGGGTAAACTAATTTAAACTATTGTCTTCTTAAATCCATATATTGTTGTATGCATGAATGTCTAATTGTCTCCATATATTTTTATGTGATTGTCAGATTGTATGCATATATTTGCTGCTTTTGATGTATATGACTACATGAGAAAGTTTCTGATATTGATATCTTCACTGTGACACAACAACTTGTCCAATTTCTTTTGAAGCAAAAAGAGGTTGACACGAGTGGCACGTGGACTGAAGGTCTCCCAGGACTAAAAGCACATAATTTTTATTTTTATTTTTAGGGACTAAAAATGTATAAAAACTGTGTAGATACTGTAATCAACATTGTCCAATTTTCTTGCGATCAAAACCATACTCAACCCTTGAATTATTTTAGTAATCAACATTGTCCAATTTTATTGCGATCTAAGCCATACTCAACCCTTGAATTATTTTAGCAAAGACAGGAACAAGAAAAAGAAAAGTTGTTGATGAAGCAACAATTGCAATGACAAGAAAAAGAGATGGTTGAGACCAACAAAAATTTCACCTTTCTCATGCAACATTTAGGAATTTTTTAATCTTCTTTTTGTCCAAGTTAATGAAGATAGTGGGACGATGATATTGGTAGTGATCGAGTAATATTTGTTTTTATTTTGTTAATTTGATTATATCATGTACTTGATTATACTTATTTTTTTTTAATACTTGTTTAGAAGTATCACAATACTTGGACCATTCTTTAATTAATATTAAGTTTTGATTTGTTAACATAATATAAATTTTGTTTGAGAGTATTGCAATAGTATTTCAATTAAAGACTAATATTAAATATTTTAAAAATATATTTATAATAATATTTTTATATAATCTTAGTTGAAATTTTCATATAAATAAAAAAATCAGAAAAATTAATTTATTAGCAAATATTCTGTGAATTACTCTTTAAAAATAATTTTGATAAAAAATTAGCTGCAGATTTTCATCGAAATGGTATTTTGGTGTATGTGAATACCTACCTACTGATTTTTAGGCGACAAAACTTTGAAAAATAGTACTACAAATATTTTTGTATGAAATGTGTAAGAAAATGCCTTACGGAATTTATTTACTTTTCCTACAGATAAATCCGCCGGTAGTTTACCTGGAATTCAAAAATCCTCGGATAATAATTATGTTTTATGTGGGAATATGGATACACAAGTAAATCTATACGCTACCTGATTTTAGCTTAAATCTGCAGGAACTTCCGCAGGTAAAAAGTTGATTTCTGCGGAAATAAATTTAACTTTTCCCTTCCTTTTATAAATACTATATTTTGTAATTTTTTAGTTGTTGCTAAATTAGTTAGTTTAAGACAAATTATATATATTAGAATAAAACTAAGTTGGAAACAATAACTAGAACCATAAAAATCATGTACTACTATACTCTCTCCAAAATAAAATACAACCAAAATTATTTTTTTTACAATGAAATATAAGAAAATATCATTAACTTCTTTACTATTTCATAATAGTATTGATTATATATTTTTCATTTAATTTAAGTTCTTAAATTTTTAATTATTCATTTTTTTTGAGTCAATTTATTGGTTAGAGAAAGTTATTCCTTAGGTTACTCATTAGCAGTTATTTATAAATTGATGATACACCAAATAGATGTCAAAACAACTTTTTTAAATGGTGACATGGAATAAGAAATCTACAGGAAACAACTTGAGGGTTTTGTGATTCATGGAAAAGAAAACAAGGTATGTAAGCTAGATAAATCTCTATATGGTCTTAAACAAGCTCCTAAGCAATGACATGAAAATTATGATAACTTGATTATATTGAATGACTTTAAAGTGATTGAAAGTGACAAATGCATTTATTAAAAATATGAAAATAACATTTGCACTATCATATGTCTCTATGTAGATAACCTACTTATATTTAGTTCAAACATTCATGTTGTATATATTGTAAAATCATTGCTGTGTAACAACTTAAATATGAAAGACCTCAGAGAAATGAGTGTAATCCTCATAATCAAGATTACTAGGTCGGGAAAAAGAATTTCTTTGAATCAATGTCATTATGTTAAAAAGATCATAAAGGAATACAAATAATTTGACTGTAAACATGTTTTCTCAGTAGCTACTACTAGTGAAGAAGCAAGCTCGTTGAGTTTCTTGCTAGTTGAGATCCCTTTATGGGATAAACCTATGTCTGTTGTGTTGATCTACTGCAATAGTACCGCAATTATTGCAAATATTGATCATTGTTATTACAATGGTAAGAGACAAAAAATACGACTTAAGCACAACACTGTTGTTGGAACCAAGTTGATTTTATACTTAGAGTTTTGATGATTACAAAAGTATTTTATGAGAACCATATATTTGACTTCAAAGAGTATGAAGAAGATTCAATGTATCTGAAGAAAATCTAAAATAAGATTTGATTTAAATTTATAATTAAAGAAAATTTAAAATATTATTTGATTCAAATATATAATTGAAGAAAATGTAAAATAAAATTTGATTCAGATTTACAATTGAAGAAAATCTAAAATAAGATTTTATTAAAATTAATAATTAATGAAAATCTAAAATAAGATCCTAAGATTTGAAGAAGATTTGATCAAGATTTATCTACAACAAAATATGAACAAAATCAATCTAAAGAATTTACAAACACAATCTGAACAAAATAAAACGTAATCAATATTAAGAATTTACAAACTAAATCTAAACAAAATAGGAACATAATCAATTTGAAGAATTTACAAACTCAATCTGAACAAAATTAAATTCAAAATTAAACAAGGAATAAATTGAAGCCCAAATTTTAACTATAAATAAATACTCTGAAGAAGAAAAAAAAGAAGATTATCAAACAATCAAAAGAAAATAGAAAAACTAAAGATTAAATTCCAAATTCATCTTAGAGTTCAAAGAGAGAAACACTTGTTTGAATGAGAAATATTTTTTGAGTGTTATTTTCTTAGAGTGTAAGAGTTATTATTATTATCAGCTTTGTTTGAAGCCAACACTTAAAGTTCTAAATTTTTGTATCCAACTCTAGATTTGGTTTAGTTTCTTCAATCTAGGGTTTTTAGGTTGTTCGAGAAGACTAGCTTGGAGGGTCAGTTGCTTTGTAATTCAAGGTATTTCAATTAGTGGATTAAAGCCTTCTGAATGAGGGGACTGGGTGTATCCAAATTAGTGATGAACCATGATAAATCTATGTGTCAAATTATTTATTTTCATGCTTGCTACCTCTGAATCCGATTGCTTCTTTTCTAAGTCATTCATAAAAATCAACCAACCTTCATCAAATTAGAAAAAAGTTATCAAATTTGGCAAACACAATTCAACCCCCCTTCTCATGTTTGCACCTTGAAAATTCCAAACGGTTAATAGTTTACCTTGCACAATTTGGACAGTACCGTGAAATGTCTTAAAGAGAACTATCTAGTATACGACTCAACCCTATAATATCTTAAGTAGCATTAATTGATTTTGAAACAGTTTTTGAAACTCAAAACAACAATTGATTTCTAAGGGGATAACTAGCTCTGCTGAGGGATTTGACATCCCAGGAAGGCATTTGGGTGGTTATTATCTTCAACCTCCACTCTCATCTCTACGTAATACTACAATCAAAGTTGGGGAAAAGATATCACAATTGGGATCTCTTCTTCCATTTGAACCAAATCGTAATGATGGAAATAGTGTTATAATGAAGTCACTTACTGCAACACAAGCATATCTGATTGTTGAGGCAAAAACATTTTTGATGTATGTTTTAATGACAACAAACCTTATGAAATAAATGGTTAAGTTTTATGAATGGTGGTCTACTAATGATTTCACTTGAGTTTTGTTTAAGGAATATGAATTGCATAAGTGAACAAGCAAGAAGCCATTCACTTCATCAAAGTACATAAGTATCCAAACAATAAGGAAATAATCTTAAAAGGAATGTATCATATATCAATCATTCAAGAGAATGATTATTACATCTTCAAGATAGCATCTTCTCGAAGAAGATGGTCAAATACATTCATACAACAATCAATTATCACACTATACTATAAATCAGAACCAAGACCATTTAAAAGAAGCAAGATCAAATATGAGAAACGAAGAATGTTGTGGTTATTAAATAGAAAAACAAAGAACATTCTTGACAACATTTTGAAAAACGAATATCATTTTGGACACTTGTCTGAATAACGAAGAATGTTCTGGTTTTTTGCAGCATTAATCTAATAACCTTCTGGTTTACGAATAACAAAGCCTTCTGGAAATCAAGATTGATTCAAATTGTAATAACTCTTCAAGATACATGACAAATTGCAAGTAACTATCAAAATAACCAGAATGGAACACACAAGAAAATTTGGACAGATTCATTCAATAAATTCACAATGACATAAGCAATGTATGAAGTTACAAGTTTTGATCCACAAGAGTAATGACTTAAAATCAAAGTACGATATGAACAAAAGATAAAATACATTAGTGGTACACCTGTAGAAAAATTGGTATACAAACATAGTTCATATTAGAACAAAAAAAAAAACAAATCACTCAAAACAGAAAACAAAGAACGTTCTCCGTTTTCACAACTTTAATTCAAGAACGTTCTCGTTTACAAAGAGTAAATTTTGTTGTAATTTAAGATCAATCTAGGCTAGAAAAATACATTTATCTACACTAAAAAACATCTATATTCATCACATGAGAAGTTAATAATCTACACAAGATTGTTTTGGATAGATTCGATTGAAGAGGATCAACAACAGCAAAGTAAAACATCAAAATCAATCTTCAAATTAATGAACAATGAGAAATAACATCCATGAAAGCAAGGACACTACTGCTGCACCTTTTTGCAGAAAGTACATCATGTTTATGAGACAAATGACTAACACACAACAGTTGTCAAAATCCAACAATCATACAAAAAAGAAAACGAAGAATATTCTTGTTTTACAAAGAACATTATGGTTTTAATGCTCTTTTAAAGACATAATTAAAAGAGATAATATTCCACTATATAAACCACATATTAAAGAGTATCAAGACTGCTTAAATTATTGGTGAAGCCAATAACTCGAGATCAATGCCCAAAGGTGAAAAAAAAGCCTCAAGATTTATCTCCAAATTGATTAGTTGTGAGCAAAGACACAAGTACATTGTACTTCAAATATTATGCAAAAAGTTATGCATAAACCTGACTCAAAACAGTGCCAACTAACATGGGACAATTCATTCACATTTTCCATGAAACCCAAATGCAAAAACGTTCTTTGTTTAGTCAAGAACGTTCTAGACAACAAATAAACAAATGTTTAATTGCATTAAAATATATCTACACTTGGGAAGTGTGTCTAATAGATATATTCATTTTAAACTGAATATTCAAAGCCTTTTAACATCTATAAATTGAAGATCAATTGGAAGATGAAGGCAAGTGTTTAATTTACAAATCTACCAACATTTGTTCAAATAACAAGTGAAAAAAACTCTTCAAACAAACTCTAGCTCTCTTCACTATCTCTTTGGATCATCATTTACTAAGTTTGTCTTTCATTTATATCAAACAAGTGTTGAGAAGTTTCAAGATCCCAAACACTTTTATCATACACATCATTTATAACTCAAGTCTATCTTTTATGTTAGATTGAATGTGTTTGTAAGAAATCCTTTCAAGGCTGAAAGGTGATTGTAAAATTTCTTTTTAGTTGAAAGATGAAGATTGTAACAGATCAAGGTTGATCTAACTGGTGGTGTAAAAACCAAGAACGTTATCCATTTTGAACACTTACTGAAAAATCTCACGGTTGTAAGGACTGGACGTAACCTAGATTGAGTGAACCAGGATGTATCTATGTGTGATATATCTTCCCTTATATATTTACTTTTATTCTGTTTAATTATCAAGTTAAATAGATAAGTTAAATTGTTGATTTTAACTAACCAAGAACATTCTCCGTTTTCTGGTCAGAAACCAAGAACGTTGATCGTTTTCTTTTTCACAACCAAGATCAATCTTTGATTATTTTCTTAAGTTTTTAATAGGAACATTTACAATTCAAACCCCATTTCTTGTAAATCGACATTGTTACTTCAATGATGGTTGTATAAATGATATTACAGGATGACATATGGTGTGGTTCTCAATATTGTGATAAATCAAATCACAAAGATGTTAACAGTGAATCTGATGAAAACCTTGAAAATAAGTGGAAAGGTGTGAGAAGCTCGATACCAACAAAAAATTATATTCAACCTTTGGATCCGACATCTCAAAATAGAAGTTGCAACAAGGATTCAAGTTTACTAGTTCACTCATCTAGAAACCGTAAGTTTATTGATTTGACAATGGATACACCAAAAAGTTGATGTCTCAATGAACACCAGAATGGGTCTCAACAAAGAAGTTTTGGATTAGAAAGTGTTTCATGTTCTCAATCAAATTATTAAGCAAGATCTAGTTCTGCAAATTTATCATGTTCATCTGAGTCACTATCTATTATGAATAAAATACTTAATTCTGAAGAACCTACAATATGGGAGTGTCTCATGTGCACTTTGTTAAATAAACTAAGCATTCAACTATACATCTATCATTCATCTGATAATTTTTTTTTTCATATTTATTTTTGTGTTGTTACAAAGTATATTAAATGAGGATTTATTTTTGTGTTCTTGAAATAGTGATGTGACTTTTACTCCTTCTAAAGAATATAATTAACATATCCTATGTTCTAGTAACATATTGCACCTTTTCTAATGCATGTGAATGGTTTTGGATTAATGCAGTCATTAGTGCCTATATTGGAATCATGTGGCACACAATAACTAAGAGATGTTACTACAAAGCACAACACTTGGTCTTGTAATTTATGTACATTAGAGAACAGTTTGAAGTTGGAGCGATGCTTAGTGTGTGACCAGTGGAGATACTCTGATGGCTCAATTCGTCTCCACCCGAGCCACAACCTTTCCTCTTAACAAAACTATATAACTTGCTTCATGGGTAAACATATATCAATTTTGGCTTTGGTCTACATGAAATTATGCACAACCATCTATTTTTTGTTTCCTTTCTTTTATTTTCGATATACCAGGGATGAACTTCAAAATTGGAGCTTGATATACCTTATTTTATCTATACTATTGTTGAAATTTGACGTTGATATGTCAACCTGACAACCCTATTTTGAATTTTGAAATTCTCAATATTTTTGCTATATAATTTTCTTGTCTATTTTGTTTTTTATGCTCAACTTGACTCACGAGATTCACTTTTCTGTTAAAGAAAAGACTACAAATCCTATTAAAACTACTTTTTCACCATTTTGTTCTTGAGTAATCTAAGGTTCTTCAAATTTTGTTAAATAAGCAACTGTTTCATTTACATTTTTTCCTCATTTGAATTTTGAACTCACCTAGGTTGCATGTTGATTTCTTTAAAGAATGGATGCTTTGGAATTAAAAATAGTTTTTTTTTTATGTTGCAATCCCCTATCATTTAGGGAAAAAGTATGAAGGTATGGGTTGCTTAAATATGATGTGACACAATAAAGCCATTTAATAGTGACTAACCAATAAAAAATTAGTAGTTGCTAATTATCAATTAATGAAGTAGAAAAGTGACAATAAATAGTGTAAATGCCTAAGTAACCCAGCATCACACATAGTTATCAAGTCACTCTCGTTATGATTCGTATAAACAAAACACATTTTCAATTCATCATACACCTTTATACGTCCTCACCCTTATCACTTGTCTTTGGAATTTTGGTTACAATACCTCTGAGCAGATCGATGTAGAGTGGAAGTTGTGCTACTGCATACAAAGTCACAGGGAAGCAAGTGACAGTATAAATAAGGAACACAATGTGCTTGTATTTATGGTCAATCAAAAAGAAATGGCCATTTAATAGTGACTAACCAATAAAAAATTAGTAGTTGCTAATTATCAATTAATGAAGTAGAAAAGTGACAATAAATGGTGTAAATGCCTAAGTAACCTATCAGATTTATGCATTGACAAAGCACATGATATTAAAATCTTACTTAAATAAACATAATCCAGCATCACACATAGTTATCAAGTCACTCTCGTTATGATTCGTATAAACAAAACACATTTTCAATTCATCATACACCTTTATACGTCCTCACCCTTATCACTTGTCTTTGGAATTTTGGTTACAATACCTCTGAGCAGATCGATGTAGAGTGGAAGTTGTGCTACTGCATACAAAGTCACAGGGAAGCAAGTGACAGTATAAATAAGGAACACAATGTGCTTGTATTTATGGTCAATCAAAAAGAAATGGCCAGAGCAAAAAGCAGCGAACATTGCAACGATGGACAAGAAAAGAGAACTCAATCCCAAAAGAAGTTTCCTTGGCAAATCAATTCTGAAATCTTTGGCTTCTTTTCGAGAAGTGAGTATCGAAAGGAACATTATGAGTGCAGTGACAGAGAAGCAAAGGCCAATTACTGATGACAAAGCAAATGCATCAAATGCTGGCTTTCCTTCCAGTGCAGGTTCACCTGTGTCACTTTTGTTGCCACCTGGTACTGTGCTTGATGTAGCAAAGGAAACACCTGCAAGAAGTGCTGCAACTACAGAGCAAGATTCTGATGTGTCCTTTAGCCATGTACTACCATTTTCTACGAGAGGTGTATGTGATTTCTTGAATATTTCTCCTGCTGTTTTATCCTTTTTGTTGGTTCTAACTGTGAAATGCTCTGGGACTAGTCCTTTAGTATACTACATGGTGCAAGTAGTTAGAAAGGTAAAATAAAATTATATCAATTATAAAGAGATATTCTATCAATGACAATATTTTCAACTTTAAAAGTTAGACTTGTTAAAAAATTACATTTCATAAACTATTTCCATAAACTTTTCTATACAATATAACAAGTGTTTAAACTAAAAGATAGTAGGAATAACTAAAATCTTACATTGAAAAGAGAAATGACATGATAAGGGTTTATGGAAGAAGGGATATCTCTTTCAATCGAGTTTTTAAAACATTAGATAAACCAAATTCAAAGTGTAAAATGGTATCAAGCTAAATTATCGAGTCACCCACCATAATATCTAGACACCAAATCTGCAGTGCTAGAGGTGGTGGAGTGTATCAAAAGAAATTCAAATATCGTATTCAAAAGAGACAAGACTTGAAAGTACACTATAAGATAAGAGACACTTCTGACATTACTAGTTGGTTTTTTAAAGACGAGTTAATCGAAATTTAAAATGTGAAAAAAGATAACCCTAAATAAATTCTTGATAAATCAATCTAAATGTTATGAAGTTGGAGTTAAACTTACACTTATATGTAAAATAAATAAATAAAAATTTACCTGAAACCATTTGATATGCCACATCATTTGTAAGGCAGCTCCAGATATGTGCCAATCTCGATCACTTCGTGTAGCTGCCAAATGTAACACTGTGTTGTCTTCATTATCCACCCCTTGGATTAGGTTATCAAATATTGCCTTTTTATTGCACTCTTCTAACCGTTTCCTTAATGACTCAACAACAATGGTCCTTCTGTTCTCAACCGCCAATAATAATATATTTTTATTTTCCACGTTAAGTTCGTAGATGGAACTTGGTATTTTTGTTATAAGCTCGTTCACTATTTCAACTATGCCATTTCTTGCTGCAATCAATATTGCTGTTTCACTTTTCAATGTTTTAGAAATCTTTGTTTCCTCACTGTGACTCTTTCCTGCAAGTATAGCATGGAAAATTTGTAAAATGAGAAGCTTATCTTAGTGATTATAGTATTAGTACTATGACTTAACCTTTTAGCTTGATCTTTGAATTATAGATGCAAAGTTAAAGTGAGTTAAATATGTGCAAAGTTGAATTAGGTCTTACATACTACATCCCAAATTATATCGAAACTTCAAACACATCTTTGAGTGTGTCTTCTATTAATAATTTTATGGACTCAAACAATAAATTAAAGACATATCTGATGATCAAATTAATTGATATTTTTAAGAACCAAATTGACAAATAAATAACACAATTAGCTAATACTTTTATAAATTTGATACATTATAGGGATATTACCAAATCATATTGAATGATCCAAAATAGTTGCACACTCTTAAAAAAAAACCTCACTTTGGATCGTGATTATGCATCTCAATTCATTATCGAGACTTCTATGGTATGTAAACTACTAGAAATGTGCATTGCACGAGGTGATATTGACTTTATTTTTATTATTATATGATGTTAAAATCTAATAAACTTAAGTAGAGAATATGATAATTTAAAGTACGGTATGGTAAGCCAAAATTAGTTTTCCAATAAAGATCAAAAGAATAAAACACCTACATTAAAACAAAAGAGCAAAGTCGCAAATGTATGGTGAAATATCATTGAAAAAATAAATGACAAGTGAATGCATAGGATGTACATCACCTCCAAAAAGGAAAAGACACTTATGTTTTGCACTATTAAAATATTTATTTAAAAAATGTATAATTTATAAGTTGAAATAAATATTTTTTGACAAAATTATATATGTATTAAAATGTCTTTTTATGCATATCAAAATAACTTTAATGGTATGTGCTTATAAGTTTGTTGTATGTATTAATATTTTAATTTTGATATATTCTCTTTTATAAAAAAAAAATTAATATATCCTCATTTAAATTTGTGAGTTGTGATGCACCTCAATTATTAAGCATGAATGATTTATCTGCACTTCTCTATATAAATTCATATTTTAAAAACTCTATCACAAAATATTGTGAAAACTCAAAATAAAAAGGACCGCACCTTGCAGCTACATGATTCGAAGATGTTAATCAACCACTTTTAACAACTGTTCATGCCTTCCTTAGAAAACAATTGTTCATACCAAAAAAACCTTGTTGATTTACTAATTGTTTTTTATATTTTGTTAGTTAAATCCTTTTTCTCTAAGTCTATTAGTGGTAAAAGTGCAAATAAATGACAAATATAATGTCTTTTAGTAAGTGTGGGTAGGATGTGTTTTTTTTTTTTGGTACAAAAGAGGACTAAAGACTCAACCAAAACAAAAGACTAAACAATTAAACGAACATTCCTTAGTATTTAAAAGTTTCAAAAATATCATAAAAAAAAGTTGGTGAAGATTGCTGGTGTAGGTAGGATGCGGTTTATTATTCAAATTTGTTAAAAATAAAAAATATTCATAATTTAATAAAATACATTGACATATCTTTAAGTTATAAAATCCCATTAATTTTAATGTTGAAATCTTCCATATATAAATGTTTTATATTGAATTTTAATATTAATGAATCCAAGATCTTGACCACGATTTGTGTGATTGAATTCACTATATATAATACCAAATAAAAAAAAAAATTGTTGAACTACAAATGTTTAGGATACTTGTTAAGGTAGTTTAATAATTTAGAAAATGTTAAATTACTTGTTAAGACACTAAGAATAAAAATTCAATTTTAAAAATGCTATATTCATTTGTGATTTTCTTAAAATTTTAATATTTTTTATATAATATTTAATTTGTTTTACTTTCTTAACAAGTGTAAAATGTTAGAATGAACTTATAATTTACGTACCTTGATTTGGATCGAAAACAGTTATGAAATCAGTTCCACTCACATTTCGAGGTGGTTTGGCGCCAGCTCCTAAGTAGGAATCATAAGGGTTCTCCATAAATACGTTCAAAAGTTGTATACACCATTTATGTTTTTGCTTCATTTTCCTAACTTCTTCAACCCCTTTTACAACAACAATTAAGATAATCAAATCCAAATTCATAATAGTAATGTAGTGAAACATGTGAAAGATGCATTTTTATACGGACATCAAACACAATACTAACATTACATTGATATCATTAATAATTTAAAAAAAAAATAAATATAATTAAAGTGTCAGTGTCTGACACATACCATATACCAAAACATACATCGTTGATTAAAAGTGTCGGTGTAGAGAATGAAACAAACAATTAGCTATAGATAATGAGACCAATTTAATTAAGAATTTGAGACACATACATACCTACTCCACAAAGACCAAGGATATAGATGTATGCAAACTTCAGGAACCAAAGACATGTAGCATAGTTTTCTGGAAAAAACTCGCGATCAGATGGCATTGATATATTGATATGTTGATGATCTTGCAACACTTTTTGTTTTTCTACCTCATTTTCAGAAGCTACAATTAAAAAACAGAGTTTATTTTCTTCAAAACTTCGTCAATATATATAAAAAATTCATTAGTCTTTATAAATTATTTGTTCATGATTTTGACAATTGACAAAGATATTTATTTTTTAATTCATTAAATTAGTTAATTGACATCATATTAGTTATTGAATAGCTAAAAAATTAATTTACACTAACAATACTTAAAAAATTAAACTCTTAAAAAAAAATTCTTGTAAAAAAAATTCTTAATCTACAAGGATATTTCGTTTAAAAATTTCAAAGTTATTCGACGTTAAAATTTATGATGCAATTAGTCACATCTTTTAAATTGATATTGAAAAGACACATACCTTTGAATTGAAGCTTTCTTGATATTAAATGATCAGTCAATTCATTTTACCGGTCAGTGAAAGGTTTGGGGATTCAGATTCTCTATATTTAGCTTCTCTATATTTTCCTATCTTTCTCTCTATGTCTCTCTACATTTGTGTTTCTCTCTCATGATTCTCTCTCCATCATAAATATCACACTCTCCTATTTTATCATAAAATTTACCTAAAGTTACTCTACCCTTAACAACTTAAAGGTAGATAATCCAAATCCAAGGTTTGGGCTTAAGCAAGTACTTTCTTAGAGAATTTAAATGCATTTGTTATAGTTTTTTTTTTCAAAAAAATTATTACTTTTAAAAGTTTGTATCTGTTTATTATAGTTTTTCAAAGAAATGAAAATCCAAAAATAATCGAAAATGTGATTACTTTTTTTTATATATGCTATTTTTAGCAGTTTCTAAAAAAATTATTTTTGAAGTAAAATAAAAATTGTTTTTTATAATTGATTTTATTTATCAAGACATTTTTTATATCTATTTTTCTTTAAATATTTTTTTCAAAAAAATTTTCAAATTATTTTTTTAAATAATGATCTAAAACTTTTAAGTGTTTTCACGTTAAATATTGGTGGAGTTTTTCTAAGACATAGGATCGTCACAGTTATCTCAATTGTTTATTTTATTTATAAATATTACTATTTTTAGTATTTTACACTCTAGTCATCTTATAAAATCTTATATTTGTACTTTGTGTCTAATCAAATTATAAAATTACTTTTGTAATTATACTAGACATTTCTCTTTATTTTTTCTTTATTTTATCTCTAAACATGGTTTGTTTACTACTTTCATCTCCACTCCAAACCCACGTCAAGTAAGGGTGTGCAAAAAAAATAACTTTCACTACGACAGACAAAAATAAAATAATTTTTAATTATCTTAATAATCTCTAAATTATAAAATAGAAAAATCACTTTTTTTTTTTAATTTATAACAAATAATCCTAATTATTTCTATTGATTAATGGATTAGAGAATGGAAAATGCAGAGAATCATTATTCATTTCATCATTGTAGTTACAATGAAAAAATGTTTGGTCATCTATGTCTTACAACAAGACTTATATACCAGGAGATGAGGATCTAACAAATTGCCACGTTGGCACTATCTGTCTAACAAAATGATAACTAACTGTCCAACTGGAATTCAAGCTGGGTGCTCAAATAGTCAACTATAGAATTTATACATTACACTTATACTCCCACACAAGATCAATGGGTTGAGAAGCACATATAACTAACTGCCACGATGACACTAACAATCTATTAGAATAATAACTAATAATCCAACTCACATTTCTGTTAGTCACTCAAATAATCAATTATATAATGTATATAATTCCACTTATAACTAAAGAGATCAATTTGATTAATAGTTGTTTTACTAAAGTGAAATTTATTTTTGACTAATGATTAAGTGAAACTTGAAAACTCTAAATTTGATGTTAATCAAATTTGAATTAAAAAATTAAATGGAAATTTCATCTATTAAAATGGAAATATTAAAAAATTATAAATATAAGATAACTAGCATACCATTTAGAGTAGAAACACTAATTGGTAATTTTGCAATCACCAAAAGTCGCTTCACGGAGCATAAAAGTGGATAAGCACATTCTTGACATTTTTGAAGAAAGAGACAACATGTTTCGTAGTTCTTTGGACATGAAGTGCATGGGTTTGATTGATCTTGATTCATACCATAATATTTGACAGCTTCTTCCACGTTTAAGTTTCCCACTGGTATACCTTAGCAAGAGCATAATCAAACTAGATCATAAGCAACACATTGTTTATAAAGTTCATTTTATTTAATTAATACTTGATTTTCATTTTAATACTTGCACGCACATACATACTAAAAGTTCATTAATATTTAGTGGCAATAGGGAAGAGGGAGATCTGCATGTGTAGCAGTCCCTCAAGTTTTATAGGTTCATTTGAGTTATAGATAATCAATTATTTTATAGTTTTATGATTATTTAATTATTAAACAATTTTTACATCAAAAGTATTTAAACGTGCATTTTGTTGAAAATATAAAGTTGACTTGGTGGTTGAGGTTGAAATATACCAAAATTAATGTATTATGCGATTTTATTAAACATTGATAATCTTTTTGAGTCTTAATAATCAATCAAATAATTTTAGATTTAAGCAAAATTTTACATTTATTATCAATATGATATTAACTTTCAATTAAACTTTGAGTTTTATAAAATTTGTATTCGTTAAAATATTATTGAGCGAGGTAACATTACATTGGTGTAGTTTGATTTATCCTATGTGTATATATTTGAAATAAATATTGTAATAAAATATCAAAACATATTTTTTAATGGTTAGATTTGTTATATATTCTAATTCCATATAAAGTTATAGACTTACAATGATATAGAATCTTCTTCCACCATATCATGTTGCATCCGCTTTTGAATGCTGAGGGTCTTGTAGCAAGAAGTTTGAGAGGAGTGAAATTATCTTTGTTCGGAATTGCACCAAGTCCAGGGTATTTATATATTATTATAAGAGCCAAATCTGTTGCACTAAATTTAAATATTAGTAATGTAGCAGATGTTTTTCTAAAATGTTCAATGATATACATGATAAGGAATTAAGAATCATTGTTAATTGCTTTTTCTTTTATGGATTTACTTGATGTGTCTAAGATAATCACTATACCATAGTTAAAATATTTGTCACTAAAAAAAAAAATTAGAAATTAAAATTAATAACAGACAACAACAAAATTTCTTTAGGAAGAGAGGAGTATAAAGTATCATGATTATGTTAGTTGTTATGAGGAGGTTGCATTTTTTATTTTTATTTTTTGAAAACAGTACTCTTTTCATTTTCACATTAATTTTTCTGTTTCAAGAACGTTAGAGGTTACTTGGAAATATCATTTTATTTTTATTTTATATTTTTAATGATAAATTGGGTCATTAATTTGTACTAAAAAAAATGTAGGTGATCATTAGTTCTTTCATTTCTGTTGTAAAAGCTTCACATTATAATCTTAAAGAATGTGATTCGAATCTTATATTAAATAGTTGTAAAATAGTTGTTAAATTGTTTTATTAATAATTATTTCTCCTTCCTCCAATAAAAATAGCAGGTAAAGAAAATACTCAAATAAAAATTCATAATATGTAAATCTTCTATAGTCGATGTAGAGTACAACAATTATAGAAACAGTTAGTTTTTAAGTGATTGATTTTTTTTTCTTTAATATATCAAACTCTATAATTGTTGTATTTTATATCGATCATATTCATCCAAATTAATAATATGCATCTTACCAAAAAATTCTCTTCGAATAGCGCAGTGTAGGATACTGTCTCCATTGCTCCTAATAAAATCTTTAGAATAAGAGTAATATTTTTGACCATCAGAGTCATTCTTATAATCCCGCTCAAAAGAAAACAAATACAAAAACGTTTGTTTTTCCCAAGAAAGTGAGGCAAGAAATAAAGGTGTCTCTCCATTATTATTATCAATGTAAATCAAAGTCTTCCTTTCACCATTTTCTCCAATTATACATTCACAAATTTCTTTAAACCCTCTTGATGCCGCAAGATGCAAAGGTGTGTCCCCTTTCTCGTTCTTCTGTTCAAGTGCTACCGCATTTCCGTGAAGTAATATTGAACCAACAAGGCTTATAACGACATTTTTGTTGTCGTCGTTTACTGCCACGTGGAGTGCCGTTCCTCTGCTTTTGTTTATGTGTATTGTGCTGAATTTTACATCTGATTGGTATAGTTTCTCAACTTCTTTCCAATTTCCTTCTATTGTCCACCCACGAAGCTTGTCCTCTAATTCTTGATATACATATTCAAATTGAGTTAATTAGTTGGTTGCAATTTTATTTTGGTCTGTTGATCAAATAGTAAATATTATTGGTAAACTCACGCGTAAAATGAAAATCTTGAGTTTGAAGTAGATCACCTCAAAATAGTGGTCAAATTATGATAAATTTTACCGGGTGTACAAATATAAAAAAAATAAAAATTAATATATTAAATTTAAGTAATAAATAAATACATTCACAATTAAATTAAAACTCTTTCTTATAACCATATTAATTATAGGTATAAAGTATATTTATCTTCATTGAGAATGCATATAAAGTATATTTTTTTATTTCAAGTGCATTTTCTTCCGATGTAAGAGTTGAATATTGAATCTCCGACAATTTGTTTAATATGATAGTGAAACTCAACTTAAACCAACCACATGTTAGGACAATGAAATTAGTAAATAATTTTAGAATTTTTAACATTTAAAGAAAAAAAATTAAATCCTCATTATTGAAAGTTGAAATAGCAACCAAAATTTTTAATTAGTCATAAAAAAAAAATTATTTACCATCTTCCCTAGTGTTTGTGCTGTCATAATCTCCTCCTTCAATATCAGTCATGATTGTCTTCAAAGCTGAATCTCAAATTGAATTAAAGGATGAAGAAACAATGTGAATTTGGAAAGAGAAATTTAACCCCTATGTCATTCTTCAAATGTAGTTGAACTTCTTTGTTTTATATAACAATTCCGAGTAATCCTACTTTTGTGTGTGGATATTTTAATGAATTGGAATGATATGAGAATATCAAAAGAAATTTATTCTGTACAACCTTTAGAACATAGGAAGCACAGAATTTCGTTTTTTTGGGTCAAAAGAAGCACAGAATTTCCTTTTTTTGGGTCAACAGAAGACAGAATTAAAGTAAAAAAGAAAAAGATATATATATTCTCAAAACTTTGCTTCTATATATAGTATACAAGTAAAGCATATTACATTTTGGTTTCAACAATACTGATGAAATACACGCCTTTTCATTTTTGGGAAGAAAATAAACTCTTCTTATTAAGTTTTATCTCTCTTTATTAATATAATATTTTTTATAATTAAATTAATAATAAATTATGGGATTTAGGGTTTAAAAGATTACAAATTATCTTGATTAAAAAAAATTCTCGAACTCAAAGCCTTAGTAATCGTACATGATTGTTTTTTTGTTTGTTAACAATTGTGTATATGATTGTTGCTTCTAAAACAAATGTCCATAATTATTCTGAGAGTGTTTCAAGAGTTAACGAAAAATATCATGGGACTAAGTGTTTGAAAAGATTTTTTATAATAATTAAATATTGAAGACACTATTAATATATTTAACTCTTATTTTATTATTTTTAAGTTAAGTTTTTTTTTAAGAAATATGATCGTCATAGTCCTCCCAATAGTTTTCTTTTTTTATTTTTTATTTTTTTAATAAATATTACTACTTTTAGTTTTTTACACTCTAGTCATCATAAAATTTTATATTTGTACTTTGTATCTAGAATAATCAAATTATAAAATTACTTTCGTAACTATACTAAACATTTCTTTTTATTTTTTCTTTATTTTATCTCTAAAATGGTCACTTTATTACTCTCATCTTCACTCCAAACCTACCTCGAATAAGGGTGTACAACATATATGGTTAATTGGATTACGTTTTTTTTGAAAAAGTTGAGAAAAAAATTGAAAATATTTTTGTTTGAAAAATAATTTTTTTTTTCGAAAAATTATGGAAACCTTTTTATCAAGAATTTTTTTCATATCTATTTTTCTCTAAATATTTTTTTCAAAAGAATTTCAAAATTACTTTTTTAAATAATGATCTAAAACTTTTTATCTCTAAATTTTTTAAGTGTTTTCATAATTAAATACTAAAGAAACTATCAATATATCTAACTCTTCTTTTTATTATTCGTAAGTGTTTTCATGTTAAATATTGGTGAAGTTTTTCTCACACATACACTATAGCCGGACTATAAAATCTTATATTTGTATTTTGTATCTAGAATAATCAAGTTATAAAATTACTTTTATAATTATACTAGACATTTTTCTTTATTTTTTCTTTATTTTATCTCTAAACATGGTTTGTTTACTACTCTCATCTCCACTCCAAATCCATCTCAAATAAGGGTGTGCAAAAAATATGGTTAATTTGATCATATTTTTTTTTGAAAAAGTTGAAAGAAAAAAAAAACGAAAATATTTATAGACCTCCTTTGGTGAAAATAGCACATCGGATATTAGATTCTTTTTTTAAATACGAACTAAACTGCAATCCTAAAATTTAATACATCCTTATTTTTTATTAGTATGATATATTGCATTTATATATTAATTGTTGATTTTTTTAATTTTTTTCTTAATAATTCTTATTAGTCTAATTCAATATAGTTGATCATTCTTATTCGGGAATATTAAATTTAAATATATTTTATATTTTATTTAACATCAAACCTATTATTTTATCTACTATTTTATCATGTTTTTATAATATTAATATTATATTTTTTATAATTATAATTAAAATATATATAAATCGATTCAAATTAAAACGTTTGAAATTTGTTAATATACGGCGACTACTCAAATTGATGATTTTTCTATTATTTGAGTATATCATTAGCAATTCATAATTCATAATATATAAATCGAAAGTATTACATATTATTTGAATATATTATAAGATGGTCACGACCTCTTATTCACGTGGTTCACTCAAAACAAATTAGCACTCATATTTCTCATTAAATCTTTAGCGAAACCAATCACCAATCACACTAAAAAACAGTTCTAATGGTAAACACACAGAAGACTTGAGGAAAACAATAACAATATATAATAAGAAAGAATAAATGATAATGGATCAATCTAACTCAATTTTTTTTAAGAAAATTTGAGTGGAAACAACCAAACAAGATTAACAACCAGATTTTTTCTACTTTGTTTTTTAAAAAATGAATTTATTTTTCTTTCTAGACCAGCAAGAAATTATAATGAAGGAATAATTGCACGAATAATGATAAGAAACAAAAGTTTTTTCCATAAATCAATCCAAAATAAATCAAAAAATGCACAATTTAAAAAATGAGATGGAGTGTCACACTCAAACTTCTATAAAGAAAATCAATGATAAGACTTATGAAATAAACATCCTACAATAAAAGAAATAGCTCAATCTAAAAAAAAAAAAACATGATATTCTAAATTTGTTTATGTTCCTACAAATTAAATTCTAATTTTTAAGTATATATTTAAAATAAAATTATATTAACGAACTTATATATTTTTAAAGTCTCATGTCTTATGAGTGTAATTTAAGTGAACAGATTCTATATGTATTATTCTTTTAAAACAAAATAAATTTTAAAATTCATTTTTTGATTGGCATGCAAGTGAGCTTAATACTAAATGTCAAAAAGATCATATCAATGATAAAAGATCGGTACATATGATCTTATGACGTAGTGAGGGAATAAATTTATTATATTTGGTAATTTTTTTGTTGCTAAATCTATTATTATCAATTATAGTATATTAAAATAAACTCAAATCACCAAATCACATTTACGTGATATCACTTATTCTCTATTTTTATTTTTCATATATTATACAATTTCATTTCATCAAAAACAAAAAAACTCAACAATAAAAAAAACATTAATGATAACTCATAATACAATAAACGTTCCTCTATTATCTACTTATCATTTATTAAATGTGAATTTACTTCGTAATAATTTTTAATATAAGTTCAAATTTTTTTTTTTTTTGTTGAACCAATGTTCAAGAAGACACATACCACAACATTGAGACCTAAACCATTGTCTACGCTAACTTCTTCTCCAATTTGAGTATACCAAAATTGTTTTTGTACTGTTTGATGAAATGCAACTGATATTTATATTCATTTGAGTAACTGACTTTGATATACTTTCTTCTTCATGAACATCCTATTCTTTCACAGGGGATTGTTTGCCATAGAAAATGTGTGTTCCATTTTATGCCTAATATTTAGTTGTATATTTTTTATGTTATCTTTCATTTACAATACCAATAGTAACAAAATCTAATTTTTTTTTTTTAATTTATGTCAATATCAATTATTGATGTTTCATTCAACAAAGCACACATTTTGTCTCCTTTCAATCATTCTTATTAGGTCATTTACTCTTCTTTTTTTAAAATCATAAAGTCTTGATAGTTCCTAATTTTTATCGGTAGATCTATTGTCACAATGCATACTTTTTTAGTACAATAAATCAACTGAACAATAGTTGGAATTTACACAATTCTTGGAAAATTAAAGTTTTCAAAGTAATTAAGGAACAATAATAATAACACATTTGTCTATATGATAATTTGAAACCTCTAATCAATGTTTTTAACTTTACATTCTCTAAATCAAATTTCCATATTTCCTTTTATGTTATAATTGAATCACGAGTGACATTATATTTGTTGCTTTTGGCTCATATATCTCAACAAAAAAGATTGGAAACAAGAGACATGTGAGTTGGCGATGAACAGATGGAGGGTACAAATTAGGTTTTAACCAAATATTTTAGATTTATCACAAATTTATAAATTGTTATTCCATTATGACAAGTGATGACTCTTCATCATATGCATATTTTTATTATTTTTAGTCTTATTTATCTTTTATTCATTAGTTAATTTAAGGATTTATTTGATATATTTTATTAATTTTATTTCTTTGATGTAATGAAATGTTTATGTTCTTATTTCCTTGATTTAGAAGAGATTTTTCGGAGTTTTGCGTTATTACTTTGTTTTAGTGCAGTGCTGAATTTTGGTGAGAAATCAACATGACCTATGTGAAGTACTTCAACCATATTTGGAGTTTTAGATGTCCAATTGGAGTAAAACAAAATGAAAATGAACGCTAAAATCCATAGCTACAACTTTCGTGAAGACACCAAAACCAAGTTCAGACTCTAAAGAGGTGAAAAATGTGGAAAACGTCAACCAGAAGAAGTTGTGCGCCTGGAGCGCAAAAGCTGCACCTGGGACACAATTCCGGATCAGTGACACTGACCAGGCGCACCCGGAGCGCCAACCCTGCGCCTGGGGCGCGCGACGCGCATCATCGTTCATTAAAATGCATAATTTTGACTTTCTAGGCATCTTTTTGACTATTGGGAAGTGGGGAGACTTGTGCCATAGTAAAGAAACTCAAAGACGACCGTTCCTAACATCAATGGAGCAGTTTTATCAAGAATCATTCATGAATCATTCTTGTAATTCTTCTTTAATCCATATCTTTTATATCTTTGTCATGAGTAACTAAACCCTATTTGTTAGGGATGCGTGTACCAAGATGAAACCCTTATTTTTTAGATTTGATTTCTAGCGATATAAATGAGTTTATTGAATTATTTTTTCCATCTTTGTGCTTAATACTTTTTATTGTTTGATCAACATTAAAATGCTTTACGATTCGTATTTTGAAACGGGAGTGGACTTTACGTATGATTGAGATGAGAAATTCATGAATTTGTAGTCTAGGAATAGATGCAGGTCATGAAACCAATTAAATTAGTTGCGAAGGCAATAGTTTAACAAGAGAATTCTTGTATGGTAATGCTTAATTCTAATCTTAAATCTACTAAGGAATTAGGGGTTACTTTGGAATTTAAGGTTATATCACTAAGACATTAGGGCAAGAATAATAAAGAGAATTCGGTAATAATTCAATAAAAGAATTCACTAATAATTCAATAAAAGAATTCAGTAACTATGATCAAATTAGGCACCAAGGTTGGACTCGAAGTGAAACTTATCCCTGACATTTTTCTGATTATAAAAGATCAATTTTATCACTGTTGTTAATTTCAAATATTATTTCAATCAATTTGGGAACCTTTTGTTCAATTTCAGTAATTAAATATAATTCGATAGTAAAACACAATCCTTGAGTTCGACACTCGGTACTACCGTTTTAATTATTACTTGCAACAATTCAGTACACTTGTTGAAATGCTATCAAGTTTTTGGCGCCGTTGCCGAGGATGACCATATCACTATTGAATTTAATTTATTTACTTAATTGAAATTTTTTGCTCTGTAATAAAAATTTTGATTTTGAAAAGAAAAAAAAAATCTTTTATTTTTTTTTATTTGTTGAACTTGCTAATGTCATGTCTAGTGGTTTGTCTTTTCTTTGTTTGAGATAACTATTCGTTGTAAAGCATGGAAGATTATAATGATGATATTCTACTACAATTATTGAAGAGTGTGATACTTGTCTTATATCGGGTATATGTCGCATTATTGAGGGGCAAATCTTGAGCTATACATTTTTAAAATATCACCCTCATATCCCTCTGATGTTGCCCCTTAGGCGTGACTTTTGCGGAGAAGCACATAAAAATGGAAATTGTTCTGATGACCTTGCCGAACTAGTAGAATATGAATATTTTTGGTCAAAGTTGCAGAAAACGACGAGTGTTACATTAAAAAGATAAATTGGGAACAAATTCCACCTTCTAAAATTCTATCCAAAAAATTATATGACAAAGACTTTCATGTTACGAATGTTTTGGTTGAATTCATGAAGAATAACATGGTTTCAATTGAAAGATTTGAAAATCAATGTGAGAGGTTATTTGAGCAAGTGGCTAAGTTTGAGAAGATGGAGGAGAAGTTGAAGATTGAAGATAATTTCATTGTTGTGGTAGAAGAAGATAAGCAAGAGGAAAAGACGAATGAGGAAAAGAAAAAAAAAAGATTGATAAAGTTCAAGATCAAATCTATGCCTTGTGAATCAATGTCCAATTGAGAAGGACATGGAAGCAACATCTTTTATTTCTTAAGTTCATAGAATTTCTACCAAACAAAAAGAAAAAGAAGGATGATGTGTTCTTCCTGTCATATATGCCACCTTGGCAATATTGAGACATCAAGCTAATGAATTTAAAAAAGGGCTTCGTGGGAGGCAACCCACAGGTAGAGGTAACTTTTATTTTTTGCAATCTTATTTTTGTTATTTGAATTTGTTTCCTTCTTTGTGTGTGTAAACGTGCACTATGATGAAGAATTATTAACAACTTGCATTTGGTCTTAAGTTTTCTATTTGGGATTTTGAAATTTAAACTCTATTTCGTTGCTCATATCATTGCTCAATTTGATAAGTTTCACTAAGCATGCATTCTTAGCATGCATTGTTAATTACTCATTGGTTGTCGAAGTCTCACTTGCCATTAAATAAATTTAGTAGCATGTTTAGTATCATTTAGATAGTTCATACTCTTTCTTATTATCCCAGCTATGAGCTTTTGGGCCTAAACACTTTAATTCTTTGTTGTGTGATTATCTAGAAATGTGTTATTCCATCAGAACTTACACTAATTCTGACTTGCATCACTTGTAAATTATGCATATACTGAGGCAATTTTGTTTGGTTGCTTTAGCCTTTCTAACTACCCTATGAAAATTTTACCCTTTGCTAGCCCCTTTGAGTCTTGCCCTTTTATTTCGGTTACCAGCCACATTACAAGCCAAATACCTGACTTTAATTAAACCACCTTACTTGGAGTTAGGTTGAATTTTTTTTTTGTCTTGACAAAATCCTAAGTTTTGGGTTGCTGATGGGATAACAACCTTTTAAGTTTGGGGTGATGATTCTTACAAAAAGAAAAAAAAAATTAGTTTGTGTACTTTGGTAAATAATATTTTCTTGGTTCTTTTGTCAATATTTGAGAATCTCCATAATGAAAAGATGAAGAAAAATAAAAAATGGTAGAATAATTTGGAAATGTATGCCAAACTCTAAGTAGTAAAGCCTACTATCCGAAAATGTCCTTCCCTTACCTAAGCCCCATTACAACTCAAAAGTCCTCCAAAAGTGTATGTGTTTGCTACATTGTGATTGCTAACTATAATTTTTTCAAGCCTATGGTAGAGTGATGCATGTTCTTGGATTTGAGTGATAAAGTCATAACCCTTTCTAAACACTTGAGAGAAATTTTGGTGAGATTGTGTTAAAAGAGAGTTGAATTTGATAAATGAATGCTAAAGTGTACAAATTTTTTTTTTTTTTTGTAAGCAACCATGGAGCATGATATATGTTTTGTAGTAGCTGAAACTTTGAAAATTGAGTTTGATTTGATTTGACAAATGGAGTTTAAGTTTGCTTTTAACTGCACCAATCTGACAAGCAATAGATTAAGTTTGGGGTGGTAATGACTCTTTATCATATGCATATTTTTAATGTTTTAGTCTTATTTATCTTTTATTCATTAGTTAATTTAAGGATTAATTTGATATATTTTGTTAATTTAAGGATTTTATTCTGTTAAAGTCCATTGACCAAGTTGTACAAGGAATTAATCATATTATTTTAAGTCAATACCCAAATTTATATCTTGTTTGATTAGAATGCCCAAGTTTTTAGTTCAAATTCATTAACTAAGTTGTTCACCACATTAACCATATTTTTTTAAGCCATTAACCCGATTTATATTTTGTCTGATAAGAATAACCAAACATTATGTTAAAAAATCCATTTTGTAGTACACATAGCTGCCCAAAAATATTTCCTTAGCAAGATTGGTGCCCATCTATAACGTTCGTTATACAATCCATTCAACCAATCATTTTGTTGATGCTCAAATTTTTCGATGAAAGAACACCATTTTTCTTCAAATGCCTCTTTTTTGACTGTGTCATAAACTGCTTCTTTCAATGCAAACTTAATCTTTTTATATTCACTATATTGACTGAGCTTTTTAGGAATTTTTTTCATTATATGCCATAAACACCACCTACGACGACTTATAGGAAAGACTAACTTAATGACATTTCATAGCCTTGCATTGGTCAGTTACAATACCCATAGGGCCTTTCCTAGCATACAAGTAATGTTGATTGAAAAGTCATGATTTGAAAAGCCATACAAATGAATCTATATCTTCACCTGACAACAATCCACATCCAAGTAATGTTGATTGACCATGGTGATTCACACCAACAAACGCAACAAAAGGCATGTCATACTTATTAGTCAAATATATTGTGTAAAAATTCACAACATCTCCAAAGTATTCATAAGCAGCTCTACTTCTTGCGTCAACCCAAAACATATTCCTTATTGAAAATCATCATCCAAACATATGTCATAGAAGAAATCTAAATGTTGTTCCCTCATTTGGCAGAAATAGCTTATCAAGGCCTTTCCATCATCTTCTTTTCCTATTGCGCGTCGTTCCTTATTAACATAATTCCTCACGCCTCTTTAACAAAATGGTAAATTTTCATGTCCTCCTGCATCTTTAACAGGAGATTGAAATGTCTAGCTAATCCTCACTCATGCATCATCATTGATTTGTATTATTCTCTTTACATACAAATTCATTTTCTTGTTAGCTTTGAACAACCTTGCCTTTGTAGGACTCGTCTCGTGAGTATGATCAGGTTCAAATTTTGTAATGTACCACAATCCATCTTTATCCAACTTAATAACAATCTTGGCAGGACAATTATTTACCTTAGTTGGAAGTGTTTTTAACGTACACAAATTTTTTTACACTTTAGACCCCTCTCTTGAACATAATAAAATTAAGCAGCAGGGTTCCCCATCTTGCCCTTTTCTTGAAGATCTAATGTTCCACCCAAAATCCTTTCTCGAAACATACTCTTCATAAAATGATTTGACTTCTTCTAAGCAAGAAAAACACAATTGCAGGCTCCCAACAACATGCGTTGTCATCATCATCAAGGTTGTCCACCCTGATACCTTCATCTTCAATAGTACCAAAATCCATAAAGTTTCAATTGATAGTGCAAATGTCACAAAATATACAAAAAATAATTCAATCTAATCATTAACCACCTATTGTACTTCACTAACCAATAATATTCACACTATTAATCAGAAACAAAAAAATCAGAAAGACCTAGAATTTAAACACTACTAATCACATAATATGAAATTTAACAATTCAAATCTGATTAACATCATTGATTACAAGTGATGAAACTTAATATTTAGACAAAAAAATAATTAACATGATTGTTTAATAGTTCACAACCCTAATTTTTAGACAAAAATAAGTCATTAACCACCTATGGTACTTCATTAACCAATAATATTTATAGTAGTAACCAGAAGTAGAAAAACCAGGTATGAATAAAAAAAAATCGTATCTAAGCAAAACAATGTATCAAGTTACCTTGTAAGTGAGGAGATAAAGTTGCTCAAGTTATTTCATAAATTTTTTGATTAAAATCAATAAATAAAACAAAAAAGGAGAAAATTGTAGAAAGGGAAGATGAATGTGTTTATTTTTGAAGAGGAAGACAAAAAAAAATCTGAAAAAAGATAGACAAAAAAGATAAGGTAAAAAAAAAGGGGGGTGGGGGGGAATAAAAAATTGGGGAAATTTAATGAAGAGAATGATTATGTGGAGGCCACAAGAATTTGTGTTTATATTTGTGTTTAACAGTGTGTTTCAATATCATTCCTCTTTAAATATAGTAATGTGGTAGTAGTAAGTTGTTTTGCTTAAAACTTAAACACCTCATTTGCTTTTCATGCGAAAATCATTGGAGATATGGATGCAATTGAGATAGCTTTTAAAAAAGTTGAATATCTATTTGGTTGGAAATAGAGTATAAATTGTTAGTTCTTGCTTTCAAAAATCACGACATTGTTCATTGTAGATTAAAAACAAGTAGTTGAATTGTGTTGAAATGACTAAAAATATGGTTATTGCTTATATATTCGGCGAAGACGAGATGTTGTTATGGAGTAGTGCTTATATTAAGGAATATTTTAAGATAGTAATGCTATTGCCGTTTATTTTGCTCAAAACTTAAATAACTACATTTCATGCGCAACTCATTGAAACTGCAATTGCGATAACTTTTAAAAAGAGCTAGATATCTATTTGTTCGGTAATAGACTTTAAATTGACTTGATAAGTCTTGCATTTAAGTTTCACACACATTATTCTGAAAGTTTAAGAAACATATTCTGAAGTGCGTTGAGATTACTAATAATAAGCTCTTTATTATTCCTTGGTAATAGAAAGCCATTTTTTCAGGATAAACAAGGAGCGAAGCTCTTGTCAGAAAACAAATAAAGAGGAGGGGAGCTTGTGACCTAGGTTGGCCGTTCCGTAACTTCCGCTCCACACAGAAACAGTTACACATTTAACGCATCTATTTAGTCACAATTCAATAGCGAGGTACACTTCTATCTTTTCTTCTAATTATTATTTCAATTCAATTTTTCCCATAGCATAACTCATCATTCATTCTGCCTCACACTTGTTTGAGTTTCCCATCCCAAATAAACACAACCACTCTGTTTAGTTTCAACGTAAATAAATAATGAAGAGAGGATTAAAGCTTAAACATAACAATCATACTGAAAACAACATAGACATGCTCAGTGATTTACCCGATTGCGTTTTACTTCACATATTATCCTTTTTGACCACCAAAGACGCACTTCAAACTTGCATACTCTCCAAAAGATGGAACCATCTCTGGAAGCATCTTCCCACCCTAACAATACACTCCTCACACTTTAAGTATGTTAAGGTTTTCAACAAATTCATCTCTCGAATACTGTCTCTCCGTGATAACTCCACCGCACTCCACACACTCGATTTTCATCACAATGGAATCGTAGAGACTCGTCTACTCAAAAGAATTCTAAAATATGCAGTTTTACACAATGTCCAACGATTACATGTCACTTTGATGTTCAAATCCAATATTAAACACTTTCTACCTAATTTATTTTCATGTCAAACTTTAACGTGTGTTTACCTTTCTCTTGACCCTCTTCCAAATCATGCGAGACCATTATTTCCTAATTATCTGAATTTGCCGGCATTAACCACTTTGTATCTACGCTCCTTCGCCTTTTGTGTTGGCGATGATGGTCGTGTTGAGCCCTTTTTAGTTCTAAAAAGGTTGCGTAGTTTGAGCATTAAATGGTGTGAAGTTTTGGATGCACAAAATCTTTGCATATCAAGTATCACACTTGTCAATTTGACTATACTAATGTATCGTTATGATCCTGATACCTTTTTTGGAATCGAACTATTTGCTCCAAGTCTTTTTGAATTTGATTTTAGAGGTATTCCTTTTCAAAAACTCTGTCTGACCAACAACTGTCTCTCTTCTATCAAACATGCAAATATTGATGTAATAAGGGTGTTTAAGTCTATCGTAACAAAAAATCAAGAATGTTTGTTGAATTCTGTGAAGATGTCATGTGTTCTACACAATTGGCTGATTGAGCTTGCTAATATTGAATCATTGATGGTTTCTTTAACTACTCTTGAGGTACTTTAGGAATGGTTCTTTATATACTCTTACTGCTTTTTTTATTTTTATATAGTTTTAATTTTTGTTCACAAAATATGATTTTACATTCATTTGATCATTTTACATTCATTTGATCCTGATTCACAGTCATTGATTAGGTTCTCTCCTTAGTTACTGATGTATTGAAGTTTGGATTTTCTTCTTTGTATAACTTGAATTCACTATAAGTAAGAGCAGACCCATCTTTTATAACTGATGGAGTTGTCAACTTTTTGATTCAAAATTCAACAGCAGTAGACATTGACATAATATTAGATAGTGATTAAGGTAATTGTGTATTCTAACTTTTTATATCAAACATTTGGTTAGAGAAACAAATTTCACTTCAATACTAACCTAATTGGGTCTAACCTCAACAATGTTATTTTGAATAATCACTAGTTTCTTGTTTCTTTTTTATTGGGTATCTGTTTTGGTTGATGTGCAACATAGTCTCTGAGTTACTTTTTTGTGATACATGCTTGATTGTAAAGTAAAAAGATCTAAGGCTCCTAATTCGAATATAGGGAAATTAATAGAAGTTTTACTTATTTATGTCACGTTTTGGTTAATAAAATTTAATGTGACACTTAAAAATTACAATGCTGAGATATTGCTTATTTAATAAACAACCTTAGAAATGTAAATGTGAAACGGGGAATCGAGGAAGTAGACAATGAACCAAATCTTAGCCTAGAGCAAAAAGAAATAGAGTACATCAAAAATTTCTACAACTCTTAGATGAGATGAGAGTAGGTACATCAGGATATTATAATATGATGGATATAGTAATGATGGATTGAAAATGGAATTTAGTTGCAAGAATGTTATAGTTGGAAACCTTAAAAAAGAAGCCTTTGTTTCTAATTGTTTCTAATTATCAAGTGTAATTTCTCGCAAAGCTTGGCAGTTATAATCTCTCAATGGTAGTTCACTCTCACTCACATTGCAATGTTGAAATAATATAAACTTACTACTTGTGGATCACAATTAGTACTATTTTTATAAGGAAAAAAACTTAGATGTATTTTATAGGTGTTTTTCATATGATACTTAATATATTTTTATAGGTGTTTTTCGTATGATACTTAATGTAAAATGTATTGTGGTTATAACAAATTTTGAGAATATTATGAATTTGAAAAAATTATAGTTAGTTAAGTGAAGAATCATATGAAAAATACCTAAAAAAATGTACATAAGTTTTGTCCTTCTTATTATATCTCGATTGGACTTCTATTTTTAGATTTCTTCATATATTGTTTTTTTATATTTTGAAGTACACAATATTAACAGTATGGATCTTTAGAGTTTCAATAGAAAGGAGGATAGAATTTCTACATCAATATGTTAACAGTATGTGAATATCGTAATAAGGTTATTCCTTCGTCAATCCTTCTACTTTGGCCCATTTGAATTGCATCCATCCTTCTTTCTTTTTGGTAGTTATTAGTTATGCTAAAAGTTGTGAACATTTTCTGAAATGGGATCATTAATTATTAGTCATGCTAGAAATGTTCATCAATATTTTTTCTTAATTGCATTGTTTTAATTATAGTAAGTGTGTCGATCCAAATGAATTAGCAAAAATTTCATATGTTTGTTGAGCATCATAAAGAGAACGATTAGCAAAAATTTCATATATTTTTACTAAGTAACATATTTCAAAACACATAATGTATGGTAGAACTTAAAAATAATGTAACTTGTTGAAACTTCCATTACGATTTGAGTCATGATAATTGTTGAGCATAATATTGGAGATGAATAAAAAGGCCATGTAACGAAAAGATTTCCTCAGATTTCATTTAAGCAAAGACAAAATTTCATAATGTGACTACAAAATTTTATAATATGACCATGTTCATATTTAACCCATTATCACAAAATTACATGATAAAAAGTATTAATAGATTAATACAAAAGCAGAATACGTTAATTTTGTGATCTCATAAATAAAACACAATACAACATAATAATTATATTAATTAAGCCGTGTCTTTTAAAAAAATAATAATATTATAATAATATTATAATAATAATAATAGTGAAATAAAATCAACTCCACTACATTTTCTTTTCCACTTCACCACATTTTTTTAATCCATTTTCCCCTTCTTCTCTCTTTCTCCCTCTATGCAGAAAACCCTCACCCCATTTTTTGTTGATTTTCTTTTCCTTTCCTTTTCTTTGTTTCTTCTCACTCTATAATCACAACAAGAAAATATGAGGTGAAGTGGGAAAAAACAGCCATAAAGTAGGCATTTGTGGCGACCTTAGGCAACCACAAATAAGATGGTCACAAACCTTTGTGGCAGCCAAAACGACTACAAAGTATAAAAATTAGGTTGTGCTTTGTGAGGGCAAAGGCCGTAACAAACGTCTGCCTTTGTGAGGGCATAGGCTGCCACAAATGTCTCACTTTGTGAGAGCTGAGACCGCCACAAAGGATAAACTGATTTTAAAAAGTTAAGCTTTTTGTGGGGGCCTAGGCCGCCACAAATACTTCCCTTTGTGAGGGTTTAGGCCACCACAAAATATTCTTTATTAAAAAATTATTTTTTAAATTCGAAATTAATACTAAAAAATAATATTATATATAATTAATTAATATGAATATAAATTTAAAATTTAAATTCAAATTACAATATTATAATTAAATTTAAATTTAAATTAAATTTGAAATATAATATCAATATAAATTTAATTTAATATATAATAAACTAATATCAATATAAATAAAAAGTTTAAATTAAAAATATAATATTACAATTTAATTATCATTTAAATTAAATTTATAATATAATATTTAAATTATAATTATAATTAAAGATTAATTTAAATAAAAATTAAATTTAAAAATTAAAATAACTATTATATATAAAAATATAATATTAATAATAATTAAAGTAATTACTATCGAACCAAATAAAACATTCCAAAATTAATAAATAATGTCTTACAAACCAAAAATTAAACACAATAATTAACTAGGACAATATATATATATATATGTGTTCATACAATCCAAAAATAAAATTATGAAATTATTCAAATACATCAATCCTCATAATAATTGTTGCTTGTATCAGTAGATGTGTATTTTCTTCTTGCTCACTTGCTCACTGCTCCTTTAACTGGTCAAGATTATCTATCGACGGGCGATGAGATCGATCCATACTAGCATAAGAAGAAGACGTCTCAGTCTGAATATAGCCTGTTGGACCTTTCACAAATGTTGATGATAAGCTACCGGCACCCAGCACACGCCCTTTGGACTTACCACCACTGATGTTCATAAAACTTGCGGTCTCATATTATTTCCGCTGCACTGGACCAGCTCGCTGAGCAAGAGGAAGAGTAGCTTGATGATCATCTCATTCTTTCATGACTTGTTGAAGTTGTTCCTATATAAAAAATTAAAAAATTAAAAATTAAAAATTAAAAATTTAAATAGTTAATAATTAATATATAATAATTTAGAGGACTGATTAATATATAATAATCATCTGAATCATTTTTGATAATTCATCAGTATACTCATTTGTTTCAGCATTAACATGAAGATAGCGATGTATCTCTGCCTGAGTGACCTCCCTTCCAAGTTGCTTTTCCTAAAATATTAAATTAATGTCAAGTTTATATGTTGGTGAAATGTGATGATTAATTGAATATAAATTAATAGATATATATTATAAATAGTAATTACCATATAATATTTAATTTCTCCAGCAGACATGGAACCTCCCTTATGAGTACTGGTACCCCTCTCAGATGCTCTATTAATCTTTGCTTTTTCTCTCTTCTGTTTGTAAGCATATATGTTCCATTTCCTCCACAAAGCACTCCAAACATTTTCACCAATCCAATTCGGTCGTTTTTCCATGCCCTTATTACGTGCGTACGCCAACATAGATGACAGAAGGTTGGAAAAGCGATGGTCAAAAGAAGCCAAAACTGGAGCATCGTGCTCTCTTTTCCAAGTTAATTTAGTCTGTTGTTTGTTTAAAATTAAAAAATATTAAAAATAAAATTCAATTAAGCAATCAAATGTATAATTAGTAATTAAATAAATTAATGTAATCACTTACATTGAAACAATGTAAAAATTGATCAACTTCGCTAAATTGAGGTGTCTTATCCTCTTTTATCTCACCCCATGACAACCATGGTTTTTTTATATTTCTCTTGTATGACTTCAACAATTGCCTTTGCAAATGATTTAAAAGGATGATATCTTCAAAGTTTACATGCAAATTAAATATAAAAATGAATTTATAAAATAATGTAACATGCAATAATGAAATATTTAACAATCATAATTTAACAATCATAGTTACATACCCATCTCTTTCTGGAATGATGACAATGCGGTTGTAGCAATCAACACATCCGAGTTCCATTATTTCATCTATCATATAAGGGTATATAGGGACCTCAAGATATAGAGGAATAGCTCCATCACTAGTACTAATTGTCGACATCAACATGAGAGATGGGTCATTAACAACATGTAGTTTAGCAACTTTTTTCTTACCACTTGATGTTTTGGATATTCCTCGTATTTCCACCGTTCCCGTTCCTCCTGATGCTTTTGATCCTCCTACTCCCGACACTGAAGCCATGTGTGTGTATATATATATATATGTGTGTGTGTGTGTGTGTGTGTGTGTGTACAATTAACATAAATTAATAATGAAATATACATAAATAAATTATAAATAAGCATAAATAAAGTGTCGTTCATTTTTCACATTACAATATAATATTATATATATATAATGCGTAATTAATTAATTGTCTTCGTCATCGTCATCATCGCGATGCATCATTTAATGAGTGAATTAAGTCACTGCCTTCATTATTCTTTAATTCTTCTATTTCTTGTTCATCAACTTCTTCTCCAATGTTTGACTTATGACAAAGTTGACTAATAGTCTCGTCTCCAATCACATGATCCAAATTTGACATTTGATCCATTTGATAAGCAACTTCTTCATTTTGACCTGCTTCAACTTCTTCTATTCCACTCATTGGTCTTGTTTTGATTGCAGCACACCAACCTTGTTTGCTTCTAATAGTTGATGGATAAGGAACATAATACACTTGTCTTACATTATGGGCCAGGGCAAATGGATCAAACTGTGGATATTTTTTGCTCATATGAATGTCTACAATATTGGATATCAAATTGATCTTAGTTCCTCCGCTAGATGGATCAAACCACTTACAGTAAAACAACACCACTTTTTTCATATAATCTAGGAACATATAGTCAATTTCGTAAATATGCTCAATTATGTCGTAGAAATCTTCTACTACACCACTATTAGACACTCTTTTCATACAAACTCCACTATTAATTGTTTCTTTTCCTTCAGTCCAAGATTCAGTGTGAAATTTGTATCCATTGACGTAATAGGTGTGCCATTCTTTGAAACTTCTACTTGGACCCATAGATTAGTGCCGTAAGTGGATGTTGATAGGAGTTTGTTCTTCGAGATGTACTTATTATTAAAACCATAATGGGAAATTTGAATGTATATTAACAGATGATTGTCCTGTAGTTAAAAATGCCCTGATCAATAACCATATATATGATGAATATCAATTTAATCATATAAATATAATAAAAAAAGAAGAGGAATTTAAAACGTACTCAATGTATGGTTTAACTTCAGTGCAGTTAATCAAAACGTGAACATGTGCCGCATTAAATACTTTGTCACTTGGCCAGAAAATCAGGCAATCCCTACCAGCATGATGACCAGACAAGCAAAAAATTGATAAAGCATGTGGATGACGTATAACACTATCAATAGCGTTTCTTTCGTTAACTGGTGACAATGTTTTGTTGTTGAAATAATGAGAACAAAAGTTTGTTGTTTCACGATGTAGGTAAGATGAACAAATTGAGCCCTCAACTATATCTTTATTTTTCACCGACCATTTTGAATAACCCATGAACCTATAATATAAAAAGAGATGTACAATAAGCTATATATATATATATATCACCTTTCAAATGGATACATCCATCTATACTGAACTGGTCCACCAAGCCTAGCTTCACTTGCAAGATGCACTGAGAGATGCTCCATGGAATCAAAAATCCCAGGAGGAAACACTTTCTCCAACTTACATAGAATGATCGGAATGTCATTTTCCATCTTGATGAGATCTTTATCAATGAGTGTTGAAGAACACAAATTCTTGAAATATTGACTCACTTCAATAAGTGGGTTCAATACATGTGTCAGTAAAGTACTAAAGGCAATAGGAAGTAAACACTCTAAAAATATATGACAATCATGACTTTTCATCCCATGCATCCTCCCATTTTCCACATCAGCACATCTTGCCAAATTAGAACAATAACCGTCAGGCATCTTCAGCTCTTTGATCCAACGATAAACATATTTGGCTTCATTAGTAGATAAAATGTAATTCGCACGAGGTTTTAGGGTCTTGCCATTTTGTTCCACCAACAACAAATCTGATCGTCTGCAACATATACTTATGTCTTTTCTAGCTTTGTCATTATCTTTTGTTTTCCCTTTCACATTCATCACAATATTAGATATGTTGTCAAAGAAATTTTTCTCGATATGCATAACATCGAGATTATGTCTCAAAAGATTATCTTTCCAATATGGTAGATCCCAAAAAATACATCTTTTTGTCCACATGTGCCATTGTCTGTAACCTTGTAGTTTACAAGCCACACCATTAAGAACATGTACCTTTGGCATATCTTTTACTTTATTCCAAACTTGTTCTGATGTCAATTTAAGCGTGGATCCTATACTTTCTGCATAGCCCTTCACAAATGCAGCTTTGTTCCTTCTAAATGCCTGATCAGCAGGTAAAAACCTACGATGCGGGTCAAACCACAATGCCTTCCCGCCAAATTTGAAAGTAAATGCTTTTGTATCTTCCATACAAATAGGACAAGCTAATTTACCATGGGTGCCCCATCATGATAACATCCCATAAGCGGGGAAATCATTAATGGTCCACATCAATGCAGCTCTGATCGTAAACTTTTCTCTCCGAGCAATATTATATGTCAAGACACCACTCCACAACCTCTTGATATCGTCAATCAAAGGTTGTAAAAAAACATCAATACTAGTTGTAGGATTAGAAGGACCATGTATCACAGTAGCTAAGAACATATAAGGTTTAGACATACATATATCAGGAGGAAGATTGTAAGGAGTAACAATAATTGGCCAACAAGAATAAGGAGTAGAAGATGCTTGTATGTAAGGCGTAAATCCATATGAGAATAATCTAAGTCTTACATTGTGTGGATCTGACGCAAAATCAGGATGCATTTGATCAAAGTGTGTTCATGCCTGACCATTAGACGGATGTCACAACTTACCTGAATTTCTTCTATTCTCATAATGTAGCGTCATCTTCCTGTAGTTTGTATTGATGCAAACATTCTCTGCATTCTTGATACAATAGGTAGGTAAAACATTGCTTTCCTTGGAATTGATTGTTCCCTACTTACCCTAGAGTTGTTCCTTTGGTGATACCTTGGTTGTTGACAAAGCTTACATTCAACTAAGTTAGCATCATTCATACCAAATTTGTTGTCATAATACAACATGCAACCTTTAACACAACAATTAATCCTCTTGACACCTAATCCTAACTTTGACACTAACCAATTAGCATCGTAATAACTTTGCGGCAAACCATCTCTAACAGGTGTTGCGTCTAGCATCATTTTAGTCATCAAATCCAAAGCTAAATCAGGACCATGAAATTGAGACTTTAGACCTAATAGTCTAATACACATTGAAAACTTTGAGTTTGGAGATCCTTCAAACAACGGTTTATTTGTCTTTTTCAAAAGACCCTAAAATCTCTAAGCTTCTTCATTTGGAAGTCCATCGGTATTGTCATATTGATCTTCATTAAATGACAAATTAACCCCAACAACATCTGAAATCATATCATTCATCACCTCAAAGTGTTGATAGTTATAATAATCTATACCTAACATTTTAGTACTACTTGAAGGACCTATGTTATTCTCCACACATGTACTAGTATTAGGCACCGCCGAAGACTCTTCCCCATGATTAGTCCAAATCAAGTAGTTAGACATAAATCCATCTGCATATAAATGCACTCTTATTTGATCTTCACTTTTAAACCGTCTACATCGACATAAACAACATGGATATCTCATTTCCCCTTCATATTCGACAATTTTCTACACTCTCGCCAAATTGAGAAAGTCTTCAACCTTGTTTGCAAAACGTTGTTTAAGACCCTTCCTTCCAAGAAAATTCCTATCATACATCCAACTACGGCATATATATGTGTGTGTATATTGAAGCAATCGGATTCAGAGGTAGCAAGCAATGAAAAGATAAATAATTTGACACGTAGAATTATCCTGGTTCACCACTAACTTGCCAACATCATATCCCCTCATTAAGAATGCTCTAATCCACTAATTCAAATACCTTGAATTACAAAGCACCTAACCCTCCTAGCTAGTCTTCCCAAATAGCTTGACAACCTCAGATTATTAAGTCTTCTCTTAACAACCTGACAACCCCAGATTAAAGAAGGAACTAAACCACTATCGCGTTGGATATAAAAGATTGGAACTTTAAGTGTTTGCTTCTAACAAAGCTGATAATAATAATAACTCTCACACTCTAAGAAAAAAAATAGAGAATATTTCTCATTCAAACAACTGTTTCTCTCTTTGAACTCTAAGACTACTCTTTCTTGTCTTTCAATAGTTTTCTTCTTCAGCCTTGAGTATCCATTTATAGTTAAAAGTTAGGCTTCAATTTAGTTAATGATTAATTCTAAATTGTATTTTTTTCATATTGGGTTTGTAAATTCTTCAGATAGATTTTGTTCCTATTTGTTTAGATTGAATTTGAAAGTTCTTCAGATTGATTATGTTCGAATTTTGTTCATATTGCATTAGTAAACACTTTAGATTGATTCTATTCATATTTTGTTGTAGATAAATCTTGATCAAATCTTCTTCAAATATTTATCATATCTTATTTTCTAGTTTGTCAATGATTCTCTTCACTTATAAATATCAATAAAATCTTATTATTCATTATCTTCAAAAACATGAGTCTTCTTACATGAGTCTTCTTTCATACTCTTAGAAGTCAAACATATTGTTATCAACAAATACTTTTGTTATCGTAAAAAATCTAAGTATAAAATCAACTTAGTTCCAATAGTTTCTTCTCCTTTTTATTTTGTCATTGGTCATATGCCTCTAACTCTAATCAATACTCATCTACCTCTAACTTTGATCAATACTCATCTACCTCTAACTCTGATCACTATTCATTTTCCTCTGACTCTAATCATTGTTCATCTAACTCTGCCTCTATCCAGATATACTCTAACTTTGCCTTTGGCCACATATCCTCTAACTCTGCCTCTGGCCATATAGCCACTAACTCTTCCTCTGGTCACATATTCTCTAACTCTGATTATGCTACCACTGGTAAGAATCATGTGCCCTAATCATGGTGCCTCTCATCATGTTGCCTATGATATGTTTACTCAACAATGTGCTATCTGTAGTTCAAAGTTCTACCTCTAGCTAAGTTGCCTCTGGTTCCAACTTTGAATTAGGGACTTATGAATTAATAATCATTGATCTAGTATATTGTTAAGGTATTTATAATTGTAATGGATGAGAGATGCATTACATATGTGACATAATACATGCATTGGATATAAAACATCTCAAGTAAATTACATTCTCATTAATTAGTTATGCATGGCCTTATGCACGGTGGGACATGCAGGTTATTCCAAACATGGAACAACATGTAGACGAGAACAATCAGGACGTTAGTTGGTGTTTGGTCAAACCATCTTTATCAATCAAGACTCAATTATCTTAGTGACCTACATCAAGATATTGAGCGACGTTTCTTTATTTCAAGAAAAAGTTTTGAGGTCATGCATAGTTTACATAATCATAATGAATGGATGATTTCAGTTAAACTTTTATGAAAAATTGATGTTAAGAGCTTCATCATGAAATGCATAACAATTTCATGGTTTATGCCTATCTATTAAAGAAATATTTTAAAACTACCCTTTCTTTATTTTCGGAACTCACTAAGAATTTATATCACAAATTTATTGTTTATATTAGCCGCTGGAGAAAACCAAGATACAAGTTGAGCACCAAAGCATTGGTCTAGACTTATTAGTTTCAAAAATCTGATTTATTGAATAATATGATGTAACGAAAATTTATCAAAGACTTAAATTAGTTCAAATTGTAATATTAATTTATGAATCTAGTAAAACAAGTTGTAAACTATATTTTTAATGTAGTTTTCAATTTTATTTTATGATTCTAATTATTATTTCGTTATATTTGTATTTGTTTTATTAAGGTTTATGGATTCAATTTTCAGGTCCTAGATAATTGATAATAGGTCCTACACAATACATCATCCAACATTATGCCATTTCATTCACATGAGCAAAAATTTGATGCGATACATCTAAAAGATACTCATTCATTCTCCTTATTACTCTACTCGCCATTTGTTTTAACACGCATTTTGCTATTACTATTTTAGCATCTAATATTATGTATAATTACTCATGTGTCGTGAGTTACAAATTAAAATAAAATCAATATTAATTATTCTACATTCATTGCTCCTCCATCGTAATTGGTAACAATTCTTCTAATAGTTTTAACTCTCCAATTAATATATTGGATACTTTTAAATATTTCTCAAGAAATATATACATAAAATAATTTATGGAAGTTATTTTATATCTATTATAATATATTATAATATAATCTTGAATACAACATTGTGTCATTTTATTCAAATATTTTGAGGTCAACAAAAATCTGATGCGACACATAAAAAAGGTAACTTCCCATTCTCCTAATTATTCTACTTGCAATTTGATTTAACATGCATTTTACTATTACTAATTTAACATATAATATTACCTATAACTACTCATGTGCTATAAGTTACCAATTAAAATACAATCAATATTAATTATTCGACACTCATTACTCCTTTGTTGTTATTGGTAATAATTCTTCTTACGATTTTAACTCTTCAATTCACATATTGGATCTTTTTAAATATTTCTCAAGAAATATATACATACAACAATTTGTGAAAGTGATTTTATATCTATTATAATATATTAAAATAGACTCTTTAATACTATTTTCACACGTCATCCAATATTTTACCATTTCATTCAAATATAGTCATGTCATCAAAAATTTGATGCGGCAGATCTAAAAGGTACTCCTCCCATCTCCTTATTATTCTACTCGCAATATGTTTTAACACATCTTTTTCAATTACAATTTTAGTATCTAATATTATGTATATAACTATACATGTATTACTATTCACGTGCTATGAATTGCAAATTAAAATGCAATCAATATTAATTATTCGACATTCATTGTTCCTCCATCATTATTGGTAGTAGTTTTTCTTATAGTTTTAACTCTCCTACTAATACATCGAATTCAAGAAATATATACATACAACTATTTACGGATGTTATGATGTATCATATGATGTTTATGTTTATTATGAAATTGGAAGGCAATGACACATACACTTTGGTACCTATGGAACTTTTTATTTTGAAATTTGTGTTAGATTGATTGTCAAAAATTTTGAAATTTCTTACATCTAATTTGTGTTTTTTTAAATTCTTATTTTACGTGCTTATAGATAAGCAAAAAGTGTGTAATTGTTTACATTTATTAAACTTATACTTTTGAGTTTTAATTCTATTTATAATTATAATATGGCTTGATATACTTGTAGTCAATTATTGTGTGTAGATATTTAGTCCAAATACATCAATATTTTTGATTAAAAGTTATCTATATTTCATTAAAGAGTATATTATGTATCATTCAATATATTTTACCGGTATACACTGAAAAATGTTTTTGACGCCAATGCACCTCTTAAATTTTAATGATATAATGGATAAGGTATGTTGTGTTATCTGATGACAACTATACAATATTGCTCACCTCATCTGTAGCCATATGAAGTCAAATAGTGTAGCACATAACACTCTTAGTTTTTCAAATGAAAAATAATAAATACTTCATGTCTATGAGAATGACCTATTCCATATTTTTAGTTTCTACAATTGAATTTGAAGATACGAACTAAGAAAAAAGTTTGTATGCTCCGTAGAAATATTGAATTTGTTTTGTATGGTTGTATACTAAAATATATTTTTTAGCTTATTTCAAATAGTAAAATTTTTTTAATACTAGAAAAAGGTTATCTCAAACACATATTTTCTACAAAAATTTTACATTTTATGGAACATATTTTGATATACAAAAATAGTCTCAAATAACATAAAAATAAATATTAAAGGTGATTTATAAAACAACATTATCACTCTTCAACTCATTAGACTAATTTTTTATAAGGAAAAAATCGTGAGACATTATGTACATTATTATCAAATAATATGCATAATATTACAAAATATTTTTAAAAAAATTACAAAATAATATATATTTACCCCGTGTGATAATCTAGTTTTAGTAAAAGCAAATAACATCCCCTTTAATGCATTCAATTTCAAACAGAAGGATTGACAAGTGACAAAATCAACTCACATCACAACAATCTTCAATTGAAATCATAGTCAAATTAGGACTCCATTCTTAACTGATTGAAAGAGTGAGATGCATTAGTGCAGCTTGACCAAAGTATTAGAGATGCTGAATTTTAATTAATAAATTAAATATAATATTTCATTGTATATACGGATTTTAAATACATTCTAGAACGAAAAGAACACAAGAATAGGGAGGGAGTTTGAATTTGTTTCAATAAAACTTTATGTGGCTATACTAAAATAAAGAAGATAGTGCAAGTGAACACAAACAAAGTAGAGAGAGAGCGATTTATCCTAGTTCACCACTAACATGGTAGCTATGTACAGTTCCTTCAAACTGAAAGATTTAATCCACTAGTTTACCATTGAACCAAATTTACACCTGAACACCTAATAGTCACACTGATTGTGTCAAATCTTCTTATCCTTCTAGTTTAGTACAATTAAACTGTTAAAGAATGCAATCACTGTTGGGGCAGGTTACAACAGAAATTTTTTGGATATTTTTGAACTAGCTCTCGCAGAGAGTGTTTATAGATGTGTTACTTCAAAAATTATCTTAGCACTAACATGAAATAAAATGATAGCAAGAGTGTAGATGTGTTTATCGCTTGTTTCTTTTAAAGTTGTCTATCTTGTGTGTCTTTCTTCATTGGCGGAGGCACGTCTTTTATAAAGTACCATTAGGGTTTCTAGTCGTTGTCTTAACTATAGGAAATCAACATAATCCATGAAGATTCATATCATATCTTTGTGGAATTGATTTTCAAGAGAAACTTTCCAAAAATTGATCTTGGAATGATTCTGGATATCTATTTAAAATAGTTCGGAGGTAGAGGATACGAGGATCAAAGAATTTCTTAAGACTTTCAGACAAGGTGTTGATTCAGGTTGTTTATTAGAGGATGTACAATTGATTTGTCTTTAGAGCATTTACTTTTTTAGAGGATACACAATAATTCAAAGTCAAAAGATCACACACTTGATGTGTTTATAAGAGGCACTTACTTGCTTGTCGCATTTAACAAAGGTAGAGGCAAATTGTTTCTTGTCACGCTTATCAAAGGCAGGGACATAACACTTCTTATTAGCTTGGGTATTAGAGACAGAGGCAAAATATTTCTTGTTCGGTTATGTGTTAGAGGTAGAGGCAGAGCATTTATTGTTGAGTTCATCAAAGGAAAATAAACTATGACTTTTGTTTGTGTTTTTTAGAGATAGTTGGTTGCATTGTTGTGTCTCGTATCAGACTTAAAGAAGCGAAGAGAGGAGAAGTTGTGTTGTATCTTTGTCTTCGTCTAGTTATAAGAGGATATGTTGAGAGTTTATTAAAACATTTCATTTTGGACCTGCGCACTTAATCACAACTTTGAAGCATTAAATTGTTCTCACAAATGTTTTTGTTATCATCAAAACAAGTGAGGGGCATATTTCTTCAAATCAACTTGGTTCTAACAATCGCTCTTTTTTTATAGGGACAAACATCTATTTTATGAATGATTATTGAGATAAATAAGACAAAGAGATAAATAGTAATAGTACATTATAACAAAGTTCCAGCTTAGAATATACATGTTCAATTAATAACATGAGATATATCAAAATCAATATGCACTAAAATCAAAAGTTCATTAAAAAGAAATTTATTGCTTATGATTTCTCAAAAACAAAAAAAAAACCAAAATTTCACATTATCCCCCTTTTGTCATAAAAAAAAGAGAGAGAAAAAGAAATAAAGAAAACAGAGTAAAAAACACTAAGGGGTGGGATTAGTAAGCTGAGCCAGAATTAAACCAAGGGCATTCAAAATATACCCCTAATTATTGGCCATCTTTTCAGTAAATGCGTCAGTTTTAGCTTCTAAAAGACCAAAATCTTCCTTCTTAACAATACATATATGAATCCAACACGAGGCTATAGGGAGATGCACATAAGCTTGCAGAGGCATAGTCTGCATATCCTAGAGTAGTGACAAAATGAGCATATAGAGTGTGAATCTCGATTTTTAGATGACTACATGAAGCTGCATTGGTGCAATTGAAGCAACCACTGAAGGTTCTATAAGGATATCACTAGAAGGAGAAGGGGCATCCTTGGATGAGATTGATAAGGCAGTTGAGAGGAGCTTTATATACCAATTTCTCTTGGATTTCTCAAGCTGTATCATCAATAAGTATATGATATCAAATTTTTTTCTAAAAGCTACACAATTATGTGAAGCCATGTGCATGCCATGATCTATGTTGTCTTGAATCCAGTTTGTGACAAAGGATAATATTTTGTTCCATTGGGTTGAAACATCATTAGGATCAAGACTTTGAGCATTTTTGGTTTCTAGTGTGAATGATTTTGGCAATAAAGGAAGTAAGGAATGTCATTAGGTCAAGGAAGCAAGATGGAATGGACTTGGTGGATGGAGCAATTACCATAGAAGTCGTCTTATGATGTGCCAGAGACTAATTTGATAACAATTATTGCAATAATCATCGTTTTGAGGGGAAAGGGATGTGTAGAAGGAGATAAAGTGAGGTTAGGTACTGTAGAGGATAAGAAGATGGTAAAGTAGTGGAGGGGATATGTGTTTGAGCAGATGTATAAGACTTTTGAAGGAAGGGATAGGTTACATATCTGAGTGAAGCAAAGTTCTCAACTATGGTAACTTCAAAAATATCATATGAGGTATTAGAGTCAGAAGACGAAGGGGTGATGGGTGAAGAGTTAAAGGAAGGAGGGACAAAATTGGTTGATTAGGGAAAGAAAAATGAAGGGGTTGGTTGAGGTTGAGGGACAACCAAGAGAGTATGGCGCTCAAATTTGAACTTACCTTCCATTTCTCTGAATAGGAGTTTTCGTGTCTTCATTGGTGATGGTTGTGACTTACATTCCAATGCTTAAAGACATAGCCACTCTTTTTCATTTATTCACAAAAAACTATTCAACATTGGGCATAGGCAAAGGCAACAACTTGGCTAGATTGACACATACATAAATATTCTATAACGAATTCTTTGTTGTCTTCTATGAATATGGGAGCAATAGAGTCATCAAACTATGAGAGTACAACCACAAATCAACTTTCTTGACCTGTTGTTCTTTTAGCATCACCAGTGGGTCGAATACAATGCTTAGGGGACACCAGACTCATCTTGATAAGATTTGAGATGTTGAAAGTGGGAGCAGAGGATGATACCAAGTGTTCATCTTTAATAGAACCTCCAACTTCCTTTAGAGTTTGAATGACAGACGTACATATAAGTACAACAATTACCAGTCTTGGATAGGGAATCTTGTTCCTTCCTTTTCTGGAGTTGATGATGCAAGACCACATATACTCTAAGATGGTGCGGGGAAGGTTTGTCTTGATTCCACAAGAGATGTTCAAGATAAGACCTTTGTGGTTTTTTCTAACATGATCAACCGACCCACCCTTGGGCACCACACACCCAATAAGATTTTTGAAGAGAACGTGACACATAGGTTGAAGATGAACGGCTTGGAACTCACCCTTGGATCCTCAAAATGTTCCTTGTTGATTTTGAGGGTGTCAATCCTTGATCCATACATCGAATTTGAGAAGAGTAAATATTAGTCTTAAAATGTTTTGGAGAATTGTGGAAAAAAAGATTTTTTTTGAATTAGACTTAATAAAATGTGTCTCTTTTAAAATTAAGGTAAAATTGTTGTACACTTCGAATTTACTATAAATTTGTTAATTCACCATGTTATTTCAATCTTAAAAAGGAATTTACCAATTTTTAATTATACCAACAAGTAAATACACTTTAAAAGGCAATGTTATACGATAATGAGTATTGTTAGAGCTTACGTTAAGTAACATATTAATTTGATTAATATATTATTGACCTAGTATTGAACCTAAGTCACACACAAATCAATGTTCTAATTTTTTTCTAAGAATTATTTATGATTTAAAAAATTGATGAATTTAATAAATCAAATATATACAAATAATCTATTTATATAATATAATATTATTATAAGGTTTATTTTTTTACAACTATATGACACTTATTATTTAACAGCACTAGTACATTGTAACCTTATTACATCGTCGATATTAGATCGGTTGTTATACATCCAATGTAGCAAGCAAGGCGGTGACAAATTTGTTATTATAATAAACTTTGTTAGATCTGTTCTAATTGAACTGTTCTAACAGTTATATTAAAAAAAATAAGACTATACAAAAAAAATTGTACTAAATTTATTATTATAATAAATTTTATTAGATCTGTTCTAATTGAGCTGATCTAATATACATATTAAAAATAAAAATACAAACTGGAAAAAAAAAGCTATGTAAAAAAAAAACAGTAACAATATTTATTATTATTATAAATTTTATTAGATCTGTTTTATTAGACCGATCTAACAGGTCTTTTTAAAAATAAAACAATTTCTAAATTAACCAAAGAATAAGAAATTTGTCACGCTTTCCCTTTCATTTTGTCTTTTCATCCATCGTTCTTCAACCTTTCTTCTACAAACCCACAAATGAGTCACCCGCAAATCCAAACCCATTTTTCATCATTTTACCTTCGTTCTTCATCAAGCCTAGCCACAAATTAAACACGTGCATCTTATCCGTGAAAACGTTTTCATCCTTCAACATTTAACCTTCATACTTTAGTGAAATCTGAATCATGAATCGTGAAAATGTGAAGTGTTTGCTGAAATCTGAATCATGAATCATGAAAACGTTTTCATCCTTTCACTATTGAGAAGTATTTGCTGCTTTCTCCGGTAATTTTCTAATAACTCTTGTTTGTTATTCAACAATCTAAAATTATTTCATTGTTAATTATTCTTATTATTAATCTTTAATTGATGGAGAAATTTGAAGGAGAAATTTCTACATAAGTGATGGTGAAATTTTGAGAAGTGATGATGCCTAAAATACTATAAAAGTGATGGAGAAATTTGAGTAGAAGTAGTTATCCTAATTTTCAACCATCCTTTAAAACTGCATGTTATGTATTTGTGATATTGTCTCTGTTAATAATATGTTCTACACATTCCCTGCATGCTACTGATCTAGTGTCACCTCTCTCTTTAATTCTTTCTTCTATTCAATTCATTTTTCTTAATTCAACTTCATACTTTATATTATGATGAGAAATCTTAGACCAACTATATTTTTAGATGGTTTTACTTATTTCAGAGCCATATACAACTAGTATAACTTTAAAACCAAGTGTAGCAAGAGCATCAAGCGGTAACTAGCACAAGACTTTGAACAAAGATAATTAATTAATTAATATATGCTTCACAAAGCACGTCCAGAAATAGGAAGTTAATTTTGTTGCAAAACATTGTTTTAGAAAAATCAGGTACATTGTGCTAAGTAAGGAAACATGTGTATAATTAATTTAGAACCTATGCAGATTATTTACCCACAAAATCGAACCTCAAACATTCCTATGGAAAATATTATGTCATAAGAAGCTTCCATTTCAAATGTGCTAATTTCTGCAACAATGATATCCACATTTTGCAGCTCCAGCTCCCTGACAAGAGGGAAATGGACAAACTCATTTTGATCATCATTATACAAAATTAAATTAAATAACTATAAACTATATTATATGTATAATGTCTGAAATCAGATGAAACAATATCAAGAAACAATACAAGCATTTCTCCTCGATATAAGCTTTTTGAGTAGTGGAATTGCAGATTCTTGTAACACTCGAATTACTGTAATTCTCCTGGGAACTCAATTTGCTGGTGGTGTTTTCCTTGGAACTGCTATGATTCATTTCTTGAGTGATTCTAATGAAACCTATGGAGATCTCACTATAAAGACTTACTATTTTGCTTTTATGTTGGCTTGTGTTGGATATCTTCTCACTATGTTTGGTGATTGTGTTATTGTTTATGTCACAAGTAATAATCAAAGGGAAGCTAAGGTTTTGGAGCTTGAAGAAGGAGGGAGAACTCCACAAGAACACCAAGAAACTACGGATGTGGATCACGTTGCGCTCATGAAGACTTCCAATGTTGGAGACACTATTTTGCTCATTCTTGCATTGTGTTTTCATTCTGTTTTCGAAGGCATCGCTGTTGGAGTTTCAGGTTAATTATTCTTTTTTCTTTCTCATTCTTGGATTTTAAACTGCAGTTGTAGTTTTATTGTAAACTTTTTTTATTAGTTCATTTGATAAAGTTTAAGATTTTGTATTTGATGTTCAAATTTATATTACGATTACAATAAAGATGATTAACTGCAATTTAAAACCATATTATCATCCTTAATAAACAAAAACTAAAATTAAAACTAAAACTAAACTCTTATAAGGCAATATCAGCTAATATATATCTAAATGAATTAATCACATAATATTAATTAGAAGGAAGAGTGGTTTAATTAAAAGTAAATTTGTAGGTTTATATCAAATATAAAACTTGTCCTTACCTAGGGAGGGTTTTGAGGTAGGTAATAAAATTAGCAATAATAATATATAAATGATAATGATATGATCAGGTCCTAAGGGAGAAGCATGGAGGAATTTATGGACAATATCTTTGCACAAGATATTTGCAGCCATGGCAATGGGAATAGCTTTGCATAGAATGTTACCAAAAAGACCATTGATAACAACAACAGGATATTCATTTGCATTTGCAATATCAAGTCCAATAGGTGTAGGAATTGACATAGCATTAGATGCAACAACAGAAGGAACCACAACGGATTGGATGTATGCAATATCAATGGGTATTGCTTGTGGTGTTTTTGTTTATGTTGCTATCAATCATTTAATATCTAAAGACTTTAAACCTCAGAGGAGCACACGTTTTGATACTCCTTGGTTTAACTTTTTTTTGTGCTTCTTGGTGTTACTCTTATTGATGTTGTCATGATTTGGGACTAATCATCAATCATCATCGTGTGAGTGTGTGTCTGCTCCTCTTTCTTCGATCAATCTTCTATATATTTGTCTATGTTTTCATATTTCACTTTACTGTGATTTGTTGTTTCACAGGTATCAACAGAAATAATGTTTGTAAGGATTTTATTCCAGAGTGCTGTGAGTTAATTTGTTCACATATTTATCATCTTTTCTTTTAATGAATTTTTATTGTTTTTTTTTTTATCAATTTAAATGAATGATTTTTTTAGTAAAAATGAATATAACAAGCCAAAGTTATAAATAATTTCATTTTTGTAGAGCTTTGAGTGAATATAATAAGTTGCAAAAATTAAGAAAGAACAAGCCCACATGGAGCATTCCTATTGTAAGTTGTTTAGATTATATATATAGAATTTCAATTATAATTTATATGTTTTTATCTATATAATATTTACTCATTATAATATTAAATTTTAGTGTCAAAGACAACCTAAAGGTTATGAGTGTGGTTACTACATTATGATACATATGTTGAACATTGTATCTAGTGGTCTTGTTGATTCATGGATGTCGGTATGTGATAGATTTTTTCAAAGTTAGTATTAATTAACTACTTATGATTTTTATGGTCACATGATTTAGATAACTTTGTTATTTCAATGTTTATAATTCAGATATTTGGAGAATCAAAACCATTCGAAGATGAAGAAATGATGAATGTCCGACAACGTTGTGCAAATTCGATTCTTGAACTAATTAAAAATGCTTGAAGTACTTTTATCATTTTAGTATCTTTAGACATGTTAATAGAAGATAATGTTTTTTTTTTTTATACTAGTGAATATTATGTAGCTCTAAATTTGATAATTTAGATTTTGTAAAAAAATTATGACTTATTGTCATTGATTTTTAAATGTAAAGTTTCGTATGAAATTTTGTGTTTTATAGTTGAATGAGAAATTCTAGTTAATAGTGTAATATGTGAAATTATGAGGATGCATATGTAAAGGGTGAAAATTATGAAGAAAAAAAATTAAAAAAAAAATTATTTAAATCGATTGGCTCAATAAAATAAACAATTTTGAATATGACTTGTTATATTGGTTTAAATATAACCGATGTAATAAATAAATTTTGAATTTGACTTATTATATTGGTTCAAATTTAATCGATCTAATAGATTAATTTTGAATTTGACTTGTTATATTGGTTCAAATTCAAGCGATCTAATAAATCATTTTTGAATGTGACTTGTTACATCTATTATTTTAGCTAATTTAATAATTAACTATTTATTACAACGCTTGATGTTAGATTGTACAAGGAACCGATCTAACAAGTACGTAGGAACCGATCTAACAAGGTTTTATTGCACTAGCGAGAACTACCTTTATCTCTATAATATAAAATATAGATTTAATACATCACAAAAATTAAGAAAGTTAGTTGTAATATTAAATTTGTTGTCAATTTCAATTGTTTTACTATTTTACTTTTGAAAAGAGAAAATTAAATTATAATTTTATTATAATATTTATTATAGATTGTAATATTTAATATTGAAAATGTATTTTTTTTATTCAAGGAAGTTATTAAATTTTTAGAATCCGATTTTTTTTTTATATATATAGAAAATTAATTGTATAACTAATTTACTTGCAATACATTTGATATTATATATATATATGTAAACATACATTTGTGTATCTATATACAAACAATGAACTAAACAAATGTACGCGCTTAATGGTTGTCTTTTATGTTGGTGTCAATGAAGAAAGTGCAAAAGAGTTCGTGAATTTGGTTACTTTCCAACCAATAGGAATGCAGATAGTCTTTTTGGTTTAAATAACTTTATAAGACTTATGCAATCGGTTGAACAACATCAAAAATAAGTCGATGCATGTTCAACTCTCATTGAAGCTATTGCTTCGAAAATTTACCCAAATCATGGTTCAATTCTCAAATCATGGTATTGCTTGGAAAACAACCTGGGAATTCCTGTGCAAGCAAAGACATCCCATGATTTCAAACACAAGCGCTCATGATTTATCAATTGAAGTAATAGGGCACGATCTTTGGTTTGCCAAATGTCGTGGCTGATAGGATTTCGGCTTAACATTTTGTATAAAATAATTCATTCTAATTATTATTGTAGCTACTCATTAATCAATCAAAATATATATTAATTGCAATCAATATTTACTTTACACATACATTTATGCTTTATTTACTGTGTATGTAAGACCTTGTGTTATACAGAAAGTTGCAATGTACAATTTTTCTATCTTTTTATTATCTTATGCATAAATTAACACGGTATGAGTTTGCTTTGACGTGATTTGAGTTTGACCAAAGGGGGATTATTTTGATAGCTTAAATATTTTTTCGTGGTAGTAAAATTTTCGTCAAAAGTATAAAATAAAATTTTATGTTTTGGAACGATCGAATAAGTTTTATCCGACACCTAAATTTGAAATGAATTTCATTTTCAATAACACCTAAGATATGGATATGATTTATTTAGTGTGAGTTCTTATCTCTGAATTTTGTGGAGTTTTAATTCAAGATTAAATGAAATTATGTTACACGTATTTTTGTGATTAATTTGATATAAATATGTGGTAGTAAAATTTATATCAAAATTCTTAAACAATTTTTCTACATAGTAGCAAATTACCGAAAAAATTTACACTATAAAAGTTATCAATTATATTCTCTATATATTTTTATATTTTATATTATATGATTTTTTTTTATTGTCAAAATCATTAAATATATCTTTTACTTTGAATGTGGGTAACTAATTCTAAAATTTATCTATCATATCGATGAACAATTAAATATTAAGTAAGATATATATAAAGTTAACAATTAATTTCATAAATAATATTAATTGTTCTTTAAATTTTATTTTTATTTAAATAAATTTGTGTTTAGTCTTTTATTTAATTTTTTTATTTATTAATATTACTAAATCAATAAAATATTTTTATGATTTAATATATTAATGGACTTTAAATAATTTGTTAATTGTGTTGAAATAATATTATGTTTTGTAATTTAACAATTTGTTTTAATTCATACCTAAATAGCAATACTTATACCAAGAAGATACGAGAATTAAGATTAATATTAAATGCATACTGGTATTTTGTAAATGGTGGATACAGGAACTTAAAGTGATGATAATGAAAATGTGAGTTTTAGAGAAAGAAATTCCCTTCAATTTATAGATGACAGTCAAAATACATAGAAGAAGTGGTAGTTGACTATGAATCTATTAACTATTCCCTCATAATTACTTATTTGATCATCAATTCATTCATATTAAAACAAATGTATTAATGAAAAGAAAAAAATATATAATTGTTTGTCAAATTATCTTGTTAATTATTAAAAAAAAAAACATTATCATTATCATTATCAATAAATTTTAAACCAAGTAATATTAATTAAAAAGTATAATTTTAAAAAAAAATTAGTTCATTCAGTGTAGGATAAAGAGTATTTATTACTTATTATGTATCCTCTCTGTCCTATAATAATTGTCGCATATATGAAAAAATTGTACCAAAATAATTATCGTTTTTTGTTTCTAATACAATTTTAATTTCATTTTTTACCAATTTTATCGTCTAATTATTAATACATACATCAATCTCAATTTACTATATCTCTTTATTATGCAATTATGATAATTGTAATCAATCAATAGTTTATAATGATAATTTCGTAAAATTATTCTTCATTCTCTTTTATTTATCATATTCTTTTAATCTATCTGAAATAGTCAGATGCTTCCACATCTCTCACACTATTATTTTTTGGGTTAAATATGTTTTTTTATCTCAATAGATTTACTATATTTCATTTTTAATCCCTAAATTTTTTTATTTATTGGATTATTAGTTTGATTTTTATCTCTTTAGACATATAAATAGTTACGTTCTGTAAATTATCATTTGGTACATTGTCCCTAGCGGTTCAAACTGCTCAAATTCCAACATTATTAATTTGATTAATACATTATTGACATAGTATTGAACCTATAAGTCACACACAAATTAATCAGTATTCTAATTTTTACTAAGAATTATTTTATGATTTGAAAAATTAAAGAATTTAATAAATCAAATATATACAAATAATCTATTTATATAGTATAATATTATTGTAAAGTTTATTTTTTTTTTACAACTATATGACACTTATCACTTAATAGTACTACCTCTATCTCTATAATATAAAACATAAATTTAATACATCACAAAAATTAAGAAAGTTAGTTGTAATATTAAATTTGCTGTCAATTTAAATTGTTTTACTATTTTACTTTTGAAGAGAGAAAATTAAATTATAATTTTATTATAATATTTATTATAAATTGTAATATTTAATATTGAATATGTATTTTTTTATTCAAAGAAGTTAATAAATTTTCAGAATCTGATTTTTTTCTATATATATAGAAAATTAATTGTATTACTATATATATATATATAAACATACATATGTGTATCTAAATACAAATAATGAACCAAAATAATGTAGATTTTATCGTTGTCTTTTATGTTGGTGTCAACGAAGAAGGTGCAAAACAATTTGTGAATTTGGTTACTTTCCAACCGATAAAAATGCTGGTAGTCTTTTTGGTTTAAATAACCTTATAAGACTTATGCAATCGGTTGAACAACATCAAAGATAAGTTGATGCATGTTCAACTCTCATGGAAGGTATTGTTTGGATAATTTACCCAAATCATAGTTCAACTCTCAAATCATGGTACTGCTTGGAAAACAACTTGAGAATTGCACTGCAAGCAAAAACATCCCATGATTTCAAACACAAGCGCTCATGATTTATCAATTGAAGTAATAGGGCACGATCTTTGGTTTGCCAATTGTCGTGGCTGATAGGATTTAGGCTTAACATTTTATTTAAAATAATTCATTGTAATTATTATTGTAGCTACTCATTAATCAATCAAAATATATATATTAATCACAATCAATATTTACTTTACATATACACTTATGCTTTACTTATTGTGTATGTAAGACCTTATGTTATACAGTAACTTGCAATGTACAATTTTTCTATTTTTTTATTATCTTATGCATAAATTAACAAGGTATGACTTTGCTTTGACGTGATATGAGTTTGAACAAAGGGGGGATTATTTGAATAGCTTAAATATTTTTTTGTGGTAGTAAAATTTTTGTCGAAAGTATAAAATAAAATTTTATGTTTTGGAAGGATCGAATAATTTTTATCCGACAACTAAATTTGAAATGAATTTTATTTTCAATAACACCTAAGATATGGCTTGTTAGTTTGGTTTATGATTTATTTAGTGTGAGTTCTTATCTCTGATTTTTGTGGAGTTTTAATTCAAGATTAAATGAAATTATGGTACATGTATTTTTGCGATTAATTTGATATTAATATGTGGTAGTAAAATTTATATCAAAATTCTTAAATAATTTTTCTACATAGTAGCAAATTACCGAAAAAAATTAGCTGACACTAACAGTTATCAATTATATTCTCTATGTATTTTTATATTTTATATTATATGATTTTTTTTTATTGTCAAAATCATTAAATATATCTTTTACTTCGAATGTGGGTAGCAATAATTCTAAAATTTATCTCTCATATCGATGAACAATTAAATACTAATAAATGAAATTATTTAAACAAATTTAGTGAGGACAATATTGAAATTTTAGTAAGACAATATTAAAATTAATCAACAACTAAAAGTGAAATATACATGTAAGTGGAGGCAGCAACTCCAATTACCTTGTCCTAAATCCGTATCAGCTTATACTCATTTTTATTTTCTTCATTGAGTTTCTTTATGTGAATGACAACACATTTGTCATTCTTTGGAGCTTCATACTCATTTTTTAGATATATAAATAAAATAAAAATTAAGTAAGACATATATAAAGTTAACAATTAATTTCATAAACAATGTTAATTGTTTTTTAAATTTTATTTTTATTCAAATAAATTTGTGTTTAGTCTTCTATTTAATTTTTTTATTTATTAATATTACTAAATCAATAAAATATTTTTAAGATTTAATATATTCATGGACTTTAAATAATTTGTTAATTGTGTTGAAATAATATTATGTTTTGTAATTTAACAATTTGTTTTAATTCATACCTAAATAGCAATACGTACGAGAATTAAGATTAATATTAAATGCATACGGGTATTTTGTAAATGGTGGATACACGAACTTATAGTGATGATAATGAAAATGTGAGTTTTAGAATAAGAAATACCCTTCAATTTATAGATGACAATCAAAATAGAAGAAGTGGTAGTTGACTATGAATCTATTAACTACTCCCTCACAATTACTTATTTGATCATCAATCAATTCATTCATATTAAAACAAATGTATTAATGAAAAAAAATATATATAATTGTTTGTCATATTATCTTGTTAATTATTAAAATAATTGTCACATATAAGAAAAAATTGTACCAAAATAATTATCGTTTTTGATTTCTAATATAACTTTAATTTTTTTTTTTTACCAATTTTATCCTCTAATTATTAATATATACATCAATCTCAATTTACTATAGTAATCAACCAATAGTTTATAATGATAATTTCATAAAATTATTCTTCATTCTCTTTCATTTATCATATTCTTTTAATCTGTGTGAAATAGTCAGATGTTTCCATATCTCTCACACTATTTTTTTTGGGTTAAATATATTTTTTATCCCAATAGATTTACTATATTTCATTTTTAGTCTCTATAATTTTATTCTTTAAATTTTGAATGATTTTGGCATCCATGTTAAGAACATAATAAAAACCACCATTTACAAAATAGACAAGATACACATATAGATAACTTGGCAATTCGTAATTTTATGTTAGATTTTATGTGTAAGAAGATAGTTTTGTGAATAAGGTTTTCGTTAAAATAAACAGTACTACAGAATGACATCTTTTTTGTGTTTTCATGTGAAAAATATGAAATATATAGTTTGCGTATATCTTTTCATTTCAGTGATATTAATTTTGCATTAATAATTATCTTTTATTTACATTCGAGAAATCAATTACTTTAATAGTATTCACTTAAACAGACACAAATAGTATTACTTAACTCAATTGGTTTTTTAAATTTTATCCTTAGTGATAAAACAATAAAGATAATTATGGCAAGATAACTAATGCAAGACACCCTTTAAAATTAACTTATCTTAAAGGAGTTTTTCGCTACAGACACTAACAATAAGTAAAAATCAAAAATCTATAGCGATTAACTTATTTTAAAGGAGTTTTTCGCTACAGACACTAACAATAAGTAAAAATCAAAAATCTATAGCGATTGTCATATGACTCGTTTGATCTGCAGGATATGATAATGATATTATATGATATAAAGTTAAATACAATAAAGACAATGACAAAATAAATATTATCATATTCAGTGTTTGATATAGATGTAATAACCAATAAGATAATAATATTTTATTTTTTCATATATTTAGTACATATCTCATTAATATAATTACAAAATTATTATTGTGAATAATTACATATTAATTTTTTTTAAATTAACTTTTAAATTTTAAATATAATAAATTAATAAAAAATACTAAAATTGTAAATAACTAATGAAGTAATATTATATTTAAAACCATCCATTGACACCACTAAATAAATAATTATTTTTAAAATCATGAATAACTAAATAATTCTATTTTATTTGTTAGAATATAAATAAATATATGATATATATTATATATAAATCGCAGAAATACCCTTGTAAAAAAATTATATTGATTTTAAAAAGACAAAACAATATATTTATTAAATTATCTAAACAAGACAAAACTATCCTTGTGATAAAATCATAAACATTTTTTAAATTAATTATTAATATTTTATTTTTTTTAATTTAAGATCAAACTCTATTAATTATTTTTGTGTTTTAAATTATATTTCATAAATTATATTTTATAAGAGTAATTGAGTAAATTAATGTTCTTATCATATTCTACTGATTTCTCACCTAGCTCATATTCAAGATAAATATTTCAACTAAAGAAACAAGATATGATAGAGTTCTGAAATAACTTATTGCGATATGTAATAACTCATTTAATTAAAAAAATTGAAAATAAGGATTTTTAAACATTAACATGATTAATTTAGGAATAAGAAATTTTAATTAGGATAGGAAACAATAGAAGAAGTAAAATAAGGAATGTCTAAGGGTCAAAATGGGGAATTTCTTCCATTTTCTACACTTTTATCTCATTCTCGAGAAAAAAACAAACCATTCTTTAATTGTTTCTCTTCTACCCATAGCCAATCTAAAGAACTCACCGGTACATTTTCATCATCTTCCCCAAATTCTTCAATTCCTATTTTTTCCAAAGTTTCCAAAAAACACTAACTCCATTAACCTCATTAGATATGTTCTAACTTCTTACATGCGAGGATCCTCTCCTCAACCCACAATAAACCATAAAAAATCTTTGGGGGTGAGGAAAAAGACGCAACTAAGGACATTGGACCTCAAGAGGAAGAAAACTAAGAAGTAGATAGGCCACTCTAGATAACTCACATTCAAGAAGAAAACTTTTTAGAAAAGCTATAACTTATGTTACATTAACTTCTTTTAACATTAGATATGATATTGACATATGATATCGCTCGGAGAGAAAATTTTATGATGAGAGCTGCATTGATGTGGACCATTAATGATTTCCCCGCTTATGGGATGTTGTCAGGATGGGGCACCCATGGTAAACTAGCTTGTCCTATTTGTATGGAAGATACGAAAGAATTTACTTTAAAATTTGGTGGCAAGGCATCGTGGTTTGACTCGCATCGTAGGTTTTTACCTACTGATCATGCATTTAGAAGGAATAAAGCTGCATTTATGAAGGGCTATGCAGAAAGTCTAGGACCCCCGATGAAATTGACATCAGAACAAGTTTGGAATAAAGTAAAAGATATGCCAAAGGTACATGTTGTTAATGGTGTGGCTTGTAAACCACAAGATTACGGACAATGGCACAATTGGACAAAAAGATGTATTTTTTGGGATCTACCGTATTGGAAAGATAATCTTTTGAGACATAATCTCGATGTTATGCATATTGAGAAAAATTTCTTTGACAACATCTTTAATACTGTGATGAATGTGAAAGGGAAAACAAAAGATAATGACAAAGCAAGAAAAGACATAGGTATATATTGCAGACGACCAGATTTGTTGTTGGTGGAAAAAAAACGGCAAGACCCTTAAACCTCGTGCGAATTACACTTTATCTACTGATGAAGCCAAATCTGTTTATCGTTGGATCAAAGAGCTGAAGACGCCTGATGGTTATTGTTCTAATTTGACAAGATGTGCTGATGTGGAAAATGGGAGGATGCATGGGATGAAAAGTCATGATTGTCATATATTTTTAGAGTGTTTACTTCCTATTGCCTTTAGTGCTTTACCGACACATGTATTGAACTCACTTATTGAAGTGAGTCAATATTTCAAGAATTTGTGTTCTTCAACACTCATTGATAAAAATCTGATCAAGATGGAAAATGACAATCCGATCATTCTATGTAAGTTGGAGAAAGTATTTCCTCCTGGGTTTTTTGATTCGATGGAGCATCTCTCAGTGCATCTTGCAAGTGAAGCTACACTTGGTGGACCAGTTCAGTATAGATGGATGTGTCCATTTGAAAGGTGATATATATATACATACATCTCTTTAATTTCAATATACTTCAACTTATATATATATACATGGAGCTTATTGTACATCTCTTTGTATATTATAGATTCATGGGTTATTCAAAACGGTCGGTGAAAAACAAAGCTAGAGTTGAGGGTTCAATTTGTTCATCTTACCTACACCGTGAAACAACACACTTTTGTTCTCATTATTTCAACAATGAAACATTGTCACCAGTTAACGGAAGAAACACTACTGATAGTGTTATACGTCATCCACATGCTTTATCAGTTTTTTGCTTGTCTGGTCATCATGCTGGTAGGGATTTTCGGATTTTCTGGCCAAGCGACAAAGTATTTAATGCGGCACATGTTCACGTTTTGATTAACTGCACTGAAGTTAAATCATACATTGAGTACGTTTCAAATTCCTCTCCGATCTTATTAAATAATTATATTTTATTATATGATTAAATTGATATTCACCATATATATGGTCATCGATCAGGGCATTTTTAAATACGGGACAATCATCTGATGATATACATTCAAATTTCCCATTATGGTTTCAACAACAAGTGCATCTGGAAGAACAAACTCCTATCAACATCCACTTAAGGCACTTATCTATGGGCCCGAGTAGAAGTTTCAAAGAATGGCACACCTATTACATCAATGGATACAAATTTCACACTGAATCTTGGACTGAAGGAAAAGAAACAATTAACAGTGGAGTTTGTATGAAAAGTGTCTCTGATAGTGATGTAGTAGAAGATTTCTATGGCATAATTGAGCATATTTATGAAATTGACTACACGTTCCTAGATTATGCGAAAAAAGTGGTGTTGTTTTACTGTAAGTGGTTTGATCCATCTAGCAGATGAACTAAAATCAATTTGATATCCATTACTGTAGACATTCGAATGAGCAAAAGATATCCACGATTTGATCCATTTGCCCTGGCCCATAATGTAAGACAAGTGTATTATGTTCCTTATCCATCAACTGTCAGAAGCAAGCAAGGTTGGTGTGCTGTAATCAAAACAAGACCAACGAGTGGAATAGAAGAAGTTGAAGCAGGTCAAAATGAAGAAGTTGCATTTCAAATGGATGAAATGTCAAATTTGGATCATGTGATTGGAGATGAGACTATTAGTCAACTTTGTCACGAGTCACACATTGGAGAAGAAGTTGATGAACAAGAAATAGATGAATTAAAGAACGATGAAGGCAATATTGACTTAACTCGCTCATCAAATGAATATACTGATGATGAAGATGACCAAGACGAAGACAATTAATTAATTAGGCATTATATATATATATATATTTGTATGGATATCGATATTTATAATATTATATATTTCTTTATTTATGTGAGTGTTAAAATTTATATATGTATATTTCATTATTATATATATATATATATATATGTATGGATATATAATTATTTATATATGTATATCATTATGTATAAAATTTATTTATTTATTTATGTATATTTCTTTATTTCATTATTGTTTACATATAATTAATCTTATGTTAATTGTACATACGCACATATATTATATTATATATATATATATAGACATGGCTTTAGTGGGAGTAGGAGGATCAGGAGGTTCAGATGGATCAAGAGAACCAAGAACGATGGCAATACAAGGAATATCCAAAACATCACGTGGTAAGAAAAAAATTGCTAGACCACGTGTTGTTAATGACCCATCTCTCATGCCGATGCCGACCATTGGTACTAGTGGTGGAGCTATTCCTCTATATTCGGAGGTCCCAGTAGAGCCTTATACATTAGACGAAATAATAGAACCCGGATGTGTTGATTACTACAATCGGATTGTCATAATTCCAGAAGGAGATAGGTATGTAAACTATGATTGTTAAATATTTTATTATTGCATATCATGTTACATTATTTTATTAATTAATTTTTATATTTAATTTGCATGTAAGTTTTGAAGATATCTTCCTTTTAAACCATCTGCAAAAGCAATTGCTGAAGTCATACAAGAGAAATACAAAAAACCATGGTTGTCTTGGGGTGAGATTAAAGAGGATAAGACACCTCAATTTAGGGAAGTTGATCAGTTTCTACATTGTTTCAAAGTAAGTGATTACATTAATTTATTTAATTACTAATTAATTATATATATATATATTTGATTGCTTAATTGAATTATATTTTTAATATTTTTTAAATTTAAACAAACAACAGACTAAATGTACTTGGAAAAGAGAGCATGATGCCGCAGTTTTGGCTTCATTTGACCATCGCTTTTCGAAGCGCTCTCATCTATGTTGTCCTACACACGTAATAAGGGCGAGGATAAACGGCCTAATTGGATTGGTGAAAATGTTTGGACTGCTTTGTGGAGGAAGTGGAACACAGATGCTTACAAACAGAAGAGAGAAAAAGCAAAGATTAATGGAGCATCTGAGAGGGGTACCAGTACTCATAAGGGAGGTTCCATGTCTGCTGGGAAAATTAAATATTATATGGTAATTACTTATTATTTATAATATATATCTATTAATTTTTATTCAATTAATTAATCATCACATTTCACCAACTTATAAACTTCACATTAATTTAATATATATTTTAGGAAAAGTAACTTGGAAGGGAGGTCACTCAGGCTGAGATACATCGCTATCTTCTTGTTAATCCTCAAACAAATGAGTATACTGATTCGTTATCAAAAACGATTCAGGTAATTACTATATATTTACACCTTTAAATTATTATATTTTAATTATTAACTATTTTAATTTTTAATTTTTTGATTTCTAATATAGGAACAACTTGAAAAAGTCATGAAAGAATGGGATGATCATCAAACTACTCTTCCTCCTGCTATGAGAGCTACTCCAAAGCAGCGGAAACAATATGAGACTGCAAATTTTATGAACATCAGTGGTGGCAAGTACAAAGGGCGTGTGTTGGGAGCCGATACTTTATCATTAACCTTTGTGAAAGGTCCAACCGGCTATATTCAGACTGAGACGTCTTCTTCTTATGCTAGTACGGATCGATCTCATCGTCCGGCGCCGATAGATAATCTTGACCAGTTAAAGGAGCAATGGGCAAGTGAGCAAGAAGAAAGGACACAACAGCTGATACAAGCCGCAATTGATAAATTGAATGAGGAATGGAAACAGAGGTTTCAAGAGCAGCAGCAGCAGCAGCAATTTCAACAACAACAATTTTCATTTCCTCCTATGTTTCATCAGCAGTTCCCGCCTCGACCTCAATACTTGCATCAACAACCACTTTTTCAACAGCAACAAATTTACTCTCAATACTCCCAGCAGCAGCAACCACCTCCAAAATATCCAACAACAACACCAGGATCCTTCGAACTCTGCCTTCTAGCAACAGCAGCAGCCAATGTTTCAGCAACAACAATATTTTCATAATTATCAGTATGCTCCATCATCTTCACATCAACTTCCTCAACCTCAACCAGATCATCAAACTGCATACCGACCAACTATGCCAATAGCTAGGTTGATCAGACCAGATTTAAATCAACCTCAGCCAGCTAGGGCTCCTCCTTCGACTACTGGTGGTGCCATTGAAGATGAAATTGAATTTCAAAGCATGATGTCTCCTCCAACACAAATGCATAATACTTTTGAGGGACTTCTTTCGTCGGGTATGAATGCAGGAAATAATGATGGTGGGGGTGGAGCTGATCAGACGAATTATTATGAGGATTGATGTGATTTGAAAAATTTGAAAATATTATTTTTGAGTTGTATGACATTATTGTGTGCTTAATTAATTTCCACTTTGTAAGATGTTATTTGTTAATTTTGGGTTTGTAAGACATTAATTGTTAATTTTGGAATGCATGTTTTATTTGATTTTGTCATAATTGCTATAGCTAGCTTTAATTATTATTAATATTATGTTATTATATATAATATTTATTTTAATTTTAATATTTAATTTTAATATTTAATTTTAATTTTATTTAAATTTTAATTTAATTTTAATTTAATTTTAATTTAAATTATAATTTATTTATAATTTACATTAATTTAAATTAATGTTTAATTATAATTATAATTATTAATTTAAATATTTTATTTTAAATTTTTAATTATATTAAGATTAGTTTATTATATATATATATATTATATTTAATTTAATATTATATTATATTTCAAATTTAATTTAATTTTAATTATATTAATTTAAATTTAAATTATTATATATAATATTATAACTATTAAAAATTTGAATATAATATTATAATTGCTATAGCTAGCTTTAATTATAATTATAATATTACAACGTAATTAATAAATTTTAATTTTAATATTATAATTATATTAATTTATTATATATAATATTGTAATAAACTATTAATTTGGAAATAAAAATTAATTTATTAATTACGTTGGCATTTGTGGCTGCCAAAAGCCCTCACAAATGTCCAGTCAACAAATTCACCTTGGCATTTGTGGCGGCCAAAAGCCCTCACAAAAGTCTAGTCAGCAATCCTTTGTGGCGGCCAAAAGCCCTCACGAAGGTCCAGTCAGCAATCCTTTGTGGCGGCCAAAAGCCCTCACAAATGTCCAATCAGGAAAATTCAGTATGTCCATTGTGGCGGCCTATGTCCTCACAAAGGCAGACTTTTGTGGCTGCAAAAGCCCTCACAAATGCCAATGTGTTTCAGCTCCTTTGTGGCTACAAAAGCCCTCACAAAATTTTGTGACCAGCTTCTTTGTGGCTGCCAAAAGCCACCTTTGTGGCTGTTTTTTTTTCCTTTTGTGAGGGCTTTTGGCCCTCACAAAATTCATCAATTCTTGTAGTGAACATTGGTCTAGACTTATTAGTTTTAAAAATCTGATGTATTGAATTATATGATGTAATAAAAATTTGTTAAAGACTTAAATTAGTTCAAGTTATAATATTAATTTATAAATCTACCAAAACAAGTTGTAAACTATATTTTTAATGTAGTTTTCAATTGTGTTTTATGATTCAAATTATTATTTCATTATAATTGTCTCTGTATAATTAAGGTTTATGGATTAAATTTTTAGATTCTAGATAATTGCTATTAGGTCTTACACGATACATCATCCAACATTATGTTATTTCATTTAAACATTGTTATGTCAGCAAAAATTTGATGCGTCACATCTAAAATGTACTATTTCATTCTCCTTATTATTCTACTTGCCATTTGTTTTAACACGCATTTTGCTATTACTATTACTATTGTATCATCTAATAAACTACTCATGTATCATTAGTTACAAATTAAAATAAAAATAATATTTTTGAATTGGCTTTCGTAGAGAGTGTTTATAGATGTATTACTTCACAAATTCTCTTAGCACTAATGTGAAATAGAATGATATCAAGAGTGCATATGTGTTTATCGCTTTTTTCTTTTAACATTGTGTATCTTGTGTGTCTTTCTTTGTTGAGGGACGCACATCATTTATAGAGTATGATTAGGGTTTCGGGTCATGGTCTTGATTGTAGGAAAACAACATAATCAATGAAGTTTTGTATCATATCTTTGTGGAATTGATTTTCCATAGATACTTTCCAAATCTTAATCTTGTAATGATTCAGCATATCTGTTTCAAATAGATGGGAGGCAAAGGATAAGATAATCAGAGAATGTCTTAAGACTTGCAGACAAGGTATTGATTGAGGATGTTTATTAGAGGATGCATAATTTCTTTGTCTTTAGAGCGTTGACTTTTTTAGAGGATATATAATAATTCAAAATCAGAAGATAAGATACTTGATGTGTTTATAAGAGGCAGTTACTTGCTTGCCACCCTTAACCAAGGTAGAGTCCGATTGTTTCTTGTCAAACTTATCAAAGGCAGGGACAAAACACTTCTTGTTAGCTTGGGTATCAGAGACAAAGGCAAAACATTTCTTGTTCGGTTGTGTGATAGAGGCAAAATCAGCGCATTTCTTGTTGAGTTCATCAAAGGAACATAAACTATGACATTGCTTGTTATTTGCAGAGGCAATTGGACGCAACATTGTTTCTCGTATCAGACTTAGAGAAGTGAAGATAGAAGAAGTCATGTTGTATCTTTGTTTTCGTCAAGTTATTAGAGGATTTGTTGAGAGTTTATGAATGAAACATTTGATTTTGGACCTGTGCACTTAATCACAATGTTGATGCATTAAATTGTTCCTACAAACAATTTTGTAATCATCAAAACAAGTAAAGGGCATATTTCTTCAAATCAAATTAGTTCCAACAATGGCCCCCTTTTTTATGGAGACAAAAATCTATTTTTGTGAACAATTTTTGAGTTAAAAAAGATAGAGATAAATAGTAATAGCACTTTACATTAAAGCTTCCCCTTAGAATATGCGTGTTCAATTAATAAGATGAGATATATTCTAACAAAGTATCAATATGCATTAAAATCATAATTCATTATAAAGAAATTTATTGCGTATAATTTTTCAAAAAAAGCAAAAAGTACACATTATCCCCCCTTTTGTCATCAAACAAAAAGAGAGGCAAAAAGAAATAAAGAAAACAGAGTAAAAAACAAAAAGAGAGGCAAAAAGGACTTTTATCCATCCTTTTTGAATGAAAAAGGGGGATAATTAAGTTAGTTTTTATACTATTTGTAGAAGTCCTTTTTGAAACTAGGAACTTCTGAATATGCTGCTGCAAATCTGACATTTTGTATCTTTGAAATGAATTCATGGAAAACAACTTATGTTGAAATTATATGCATGTTTTAATTTTCTACCAATCACTTACTGCATCAATTGAAGGGGATAGTTCAAGCTCTTCAAAATTAAAATTAGAATCAAAATTAAAATATAAATTAGCATGTTTGTCATCATCAAAAAGGGAGAGATTGTTAAGACAAAATTTCAATTTAAGTTTTGATGAAAATAAACAAAGGTTAATTAAGAATATTAACTATGATTCCAAATGTTATGTTAATTTAACTTGTGATTTTAAGTGGATTAATTCAAAGATAGGACTTTAGCAAAGCAAATAAATCAAATAAAAACTTAAACATATACGAAAGGAGAACATTCTGGACAAAATTTATGAAAACATATAATGTTCTCCGCGATCAAGACTAATCATCACATCCTCAAGATCAATCAATCTCCATTAGTTCAAAGAGATTATGCCTCTGGAATTTACACTTATGTTATCTGTACTTGACAAGGATCAAGTAGGATCCATTCTAATCAAAGAAACCATTCTAATCTCAAAGAGAAAAGGTAATGAAACAAGCAAGTTGAAATAAGTTTGATCCTTCTCCAACTTGACTGTTAAAAAAGTTAAACAATCTTGAACTGTACAAATTAATCAAGTAGATATCCAAAATGACCAAGACTAAAACTCCAGATTGATCATCAATCTCTAGAAAGTTCAAAGAATAGAACTCCTGATTGATTATCAATCAATAGAATTTTCATTAAAGTTCTGTAGAAGTTCATCATCATTCTCTAATTTATTCTGACATAATCGAAAGTCCAGATCGAAGCAAAGACATCAACGAATATATCTGAAGTATAAAGGATCATTAAACACAAGAGAAATTGGATCAAGACCAAAGAAATCAGTCCAGTCAACAGCGTTCAAAAGTATTCAAAAGGCTAGAATATTTTTACTCATATATATTAGTTTTGGTCAAAACTAATAAAGCACTACCAAAAGCTTTTTTGACCATTATTAATTGCTCTAAAAACCCTATAAAAGAAAGGCCAATACTCAAGGAAATGGCATAAGTTCAAGTGCTAACAAGTCTTATAAAATCATTCAAATTAACATACTTCATATTCTAACTTTCTCAAGAATGAACTAGTTCTGATTATATTTCAATACTCAGTTATTATTGCACTTAATTCCTTGTAAAAAATTGAATCTCAAACAAGAGATGAGATATCTTAGATTATATCAAAACAATCTCGTCAGTATTGTAAAACTCAAACTATAAGAGTTTAGTATAATTTGGGTAGATTGTAATAAATGCTATCAAGCTTGATAGGTGACTTGGTTAAACCTCTTTCTGGGTGGAAAGAAAATAAGTTTGTAACAGATCAAGGTTGATCTAAGCTAGGTGATGTAAAACCAAGAAGATTCTTTGTTTTGAACACTTAGTGGAAAATCTAACAATTGTGAGGACTAGACGTAGCCCAAGTTGGATGAGCCAGGATACACCCGTGTGTGGTATTCTTTCTATTTTCTCCTTATTTATTAAGCCTCATTAATCATTTGAGTTAAAAACATAAACTAAATTTTTGATTTTCAAGCTAACCAAGAATGTTCTCCATTTTCTGGTAAATACCAAGAATGTTCTATGTTTTAAGTTTTCTTAAACAAGATCATTCTTCAGTTAAATCCTTATTTTTTTTTTAGGAATTTTTAAATAGGAACATTTACATTTCAAACCCCCCTTCCTTGTAAATCGATATTGCTGCTTCAATCTACACAATTATGTGAAGCCTAATGCATGTCATGATCCCTATTGTCATAAACCAAGTTTGTGACAAAGGATAAGACTTTGTTCCACATGGTTGAAACATCATTAGGATCAAGACTTTGATTTTTAGTGTGAACGATTTTGGCAATAACGGAAGTAAGGAATGTCTGGAGGTGAACATTTGCGAGAGGTGTCGTCTTATGATGTGTCAAAGACTAATTTGATAACAATTAGTGCAACAAGCATTACTTCATGGGGAGAGGAATGCGTATAAGGCGATGAAGTGAGGTCACATATTGTAACAAAGGAGGGAAAAGATTATGCTAAAGTAGTGAAGGGGATAGGTGTTTGAGCGGATGTATAAAACTTATGAATTCAAAAAATTTTTGTTCAATTTTAGTAATTAAACATAACTCTGTAGTTACATGTAATCCTTGAGTTTAACACTCGGTACTAACATTTTATTATTACTTGCAACGATTCAGTACACTTGTTGAAACACTATCAAGCTGCATAGTTATCTTTGACTATATCCCAGGGTTCTCGATCGTGATAGATGTAAAAATATAAATCTAACTTTCTAGTACTCGTATCTTTGTCCATCAAAATAGGGAGATCTGTTAAGTTTTCGCCTGTAACTTCTTCACTGTAGTTTGCCATAGGGATAAAGATCTTTACTCAAACATGGTTAAGTGCTGAGCTTTGAGACCATGCTCTAATGTCAATTGTAAAATGAAAAGAACACAAGAAAAAGAGGGGGAGTTGAATTGTGTTTTAGTAAAATTATGTCGCTATATAAAAATAAAGAAGATAATGCAAGTGAACAAAAATGAAACAGAAAGACACAATGATTTATCTGGGTTCACCACCAACAAGGTAGTTACTTTCAATCCCTTCAACTTGAAGGATTTAAGCTACTAGTTTATCACTGAACCAGACTAACACTTGAACACCTACTAGTCATACTAATTGTGTTTAATATTATAGCTTAGAACAATCAAGTTGTTGAGGAACGTAACTGCTATTAGGCTATGTTACAAATTAAATGTTTTTGATTTTTCTGAATTAGCTCTTGCAGAAAGTGTTTCAAATGTATTACTTCATAAATTATCTTAGAGAATAATATCAATAATGCAAAGGTATTTATCGCTTATTGCTTGTATGTTGTGTAACTTGTGTTTCTTTCTTTGTTGAGGGAGACACGTCATTTATAGAGTACAGTTATGGTTTTTGATTATTGTTCTGATTGCAAGAAATCACCATAATCCATGAAGTTTCATATCGTATCTTTGTGGAATTGATTTATTAGGGAAACTTTAAAAAAAATATATCTTAGAATGATTTGGCGTATATTTTTAAAATAGTTGGGAAGTAGAGGATATGATGATCACATAATGTCTTAAGACTTTCAAACAAGTAACTGATTTGGGATGTTTATCAGAGGATGTACAATTTCTTTGTCATTAAAGCATTGACGTTTTCCTAGTGTTGACTTTTTCATAGGATACATAATAATTAAAAGTCAAAGGATCAGACGCTTGATGTGTTTATCAAGACAGAGGTAGTTACTTGCTTGTCACACTTATTAGAGGTAGGGGTCGAGCATTTCGTGTTAGCTTGTATATTAGAGGTAGAGGCAGGACATTTCTTGTTAACTTGTGTATTAGAGGTAGAAGCAAAATATTTCTTATTGAGTTTATCTAAGGCAAATAAACTACGACATTGCTTTTTTTTTTTTTTGAGAGGCACTAAGACTAAACATTGTTTCTCGTATCAGACTTAGAGAAGTGAAGAAAGAATAAGTCGTGTTGTATCTTTGTCTTCGTCTAGCTATCAGAGGATACACTGAGAATTTATTAACCAAACATTTGACTTCGGACCTGCGCACTTATTCACAACGTTAGAGAATTAAAGTGTTCCCACAAACGATTTTGTTATCGTCAAAACAAGTGATGGACATATTTCTTCAAAACAACTTAATTCCAACAATTTGTAATTTAAACGCACAAAAAAATTGCAAACACAATAACAAAGTGATGGAAATTCAGCCAGAGAATTTGAATTTGCACAAGTTTGAAAGTCATGGAGATATAAGTGTAGCATATCATATCATATTTTTATTTGTTGAACTATTAAAGTTTTATTACAAAATTCAAAACAAATTGATGTTGATTTAGTTTATTTTTATAGTTCAATACAATATATTTTTATACTATTAAGTTTTTAAGATAACACTTTTAAAATACTAAATTTTTATACTATTAAAAAATATTTATATACAACACAATTTCGTAGGACAACACTACAAATATAGTGTAATATAAAATATAATGGTTTTGTTTAATTATAGATAGTCCATTTTAAATTAAGTGAAACTATATCTAAATCATTAGAGCTTGAATTTATTTGATTTGGTCCGGTTTGCATTCAAACACACATAAAACTTGAAATCAATGTAATTAATTTTAATTAATTTTTTTTATTTATTTAATCATTAGTTTGATTTTTATCTTTTTAGACATAGAAATAGTTAGGTTATGTAAGTTATTAATTGTTACATTGTCCCTAACGGTTCAAATCGCTCCAATTGCAGCATTATTAATTGATAATACTTACGTTGAACCCATAGGGGTCGACATAGACGAACTTATGTTTTTTGCATCACTAGAACTAGTGTCTGCAGGCATAGTCATAATTTTGGCACATATTATTCTATGTTTATTGAAAGTGTATTTTAAAGGTCCAATTTTTCCGTTTCTCAAACGTAAAAAAATCACATCCTTGAGAGACATATCAAAAACAAAATATAATAAATCAAACAAGTCCTAACTAATAAGCGTGCCAATTTATCAGCGTTGATTTCAAGTTTTATATAAGCCTATCAACACATCAAAAATGGATGTTTAAAAAATTGGATTCAATATTGAGTCTAATATTTCAAGGATGGATCATATTTGATGTCCAAATTTTATCGTACTTTTGTCGGTGAAATGTCCAATCAAATTGAATGTCGAAACATATAATGTCATGGATTATGAATGGATGTTGCAATATTTTAGAAAAATAATTTTAAGGTGGTAAACAGATGCTAAAGAGATTTTTAAAGTAAAATAACAATGTAAAGAAAACATTTTTAAGATCAAATGCATGGATTGTGAAGGAATAAATTTGTGAAAACGGTTTGAGTGAATCAAGTTATTTTTCATGAAAACGGTTTGTGCAAGGTTTTAAAAGATTTTGCAAAAACATAAGTAAATGTAAAAGAAAGGAATTGAAGAGAAATGCAATAAGACCAAGACGCTAATAAATAAGGTAATTGTAACTTGTAAGGAGTTAAAGTGCGGAATCATAAAGAAAGAAAATGAAAATTGCAAAAATGAAGGTTGCATAATTTGAAATTCACATAAATTGTAAAAGTTATAATTATATTTGAATTTCTTAAATTGATCAAACAACTTTAAAAATAGAACTCTTAATGTCAAATATATAGAAAAATAAAATAACAGCAAGTGACGTCAACATACTCACCTGACTCATAATTGCTATTATTCGATACAACTCTGAATATTTGACAAATTATAAGTTCCGACGTGTTTCTAAATAGCAAATCTTGACATTATTGACTTGGTTTGTGTTGCCAATAAATTTTTTTCCAAAACTTTATTAAAGCCACAAGTTTTTACCTTCTCATTTCCCTTTTGACTTTACTTTGTTCTTCTCTTACATTATTAAATTTTTCATTCATCACCAAGTAGGTCTCGAAAGCATGATTGTCGAATTCAAGTTTTTAAGTAAATTCATTTGACCTAGGTGAATTTGATATGCAAACTCGATATGTAAATTCGTGGAATTCACCTCATATTAAAATTAATATATAAATTACATATATATTTCTATAATACCATAAGTTTATCAATAATTCAAACTTTCAACTTAATTATAAAATAAGAGTATACAAAATTACCATATAGTTTCATACTCATAAACTAGTATCAAATCAAACTAAGTAAATTATCACACCAAATCAAAAAGACATAAGTTCTAAAAGTTGTTAAAAATTAAAACTACTCAAAAATACAAAGGTTAATCCATTCAAAAGTTCAATCCTTCAATAACAACATCTCCACACCAATTTGAGAAGAGTAAATGTTACTCTTAAAATGTTTTGGAGAAGAATTAGGAAAAAATCGATTTTTCGAATTAGGCTTATACGTAGAATTTATTATAAATTTATTAATTCACCATGTTAAAAGATAATTTTGAATCTACAAACAAGTTAGTGCATTTTAAAAGATAATTTTAATAATCTTGCTTGAAAGGGAAATAATACCTGATGGTACTCGTATGTTAACGAGTATTGTTAGAGTTTACTTTGATTAACATATTAATTTGATTAATTTATTATCGACTTCGTATTGAAACTATAAATCACACACAATTAGTGTTCTAATTTTTACTAAGAATTACTTTATTATTTAAAAAATTAAAGGATTTAATAAATCAATTATAAATTTTCTATACAAGCACTTCGAATACAAATAATCTATTTATATAATATAATATTATTATAAGGTTTATTTTTTTTACAACTATGGCACTTATCACGTAACAGTACTATTTATATTCCTATAATATAAAATTTTGTTTAATAAATCATGAAAATTAAAAAAGTTGGTTGTAATATTAAATTTGTTGTCAATTTGAATTGCTTTATTGTTTATTCTTAAAGAGAGAAAATGAAATTATGATTTTATTATAATATTTATTACATACTGTAACATTTAATATTGAAAATGTATTTTTCATTTAAGAATGTTATTAAATTTTCAGAATCTGATTTTTTTTTTTATATATAGAAAATTATTTGTATAGCTTATAAGCTATCTACTTACCATATGTTTGATTATGTGGATATATATATATATTAACATACATCTGTGTATCTAAATACAAACAATGAAACAAAAAAATGTAGTTGTTTATGGTTGTCTTTTCTTTTGGTGTCAATGAAGAAGGTGCAATAGAGTTCGTGAATTTGGTTTATTTCCAACCAATAAGAATGCTGGTAGCCTTTTTGGTTTAAATAACCTTATAAGACTTATGCAATCGGTTGAACAACATCAAAGATAAGTTGATGTATGTTCAACTCTCATTGAAGGTATTGTTTGGAAAATTTACCCAAATCATGGTGTTGTTATTATATTCATAGTATACATGAATATTCAAATCCAGTTGTTTGATGAAAACATCAAGATTGTCAGATGGTTATGAGCTGAATCGAAAACAATCGAGGTGATATGCAATAACTCGAAATTAGTTGAGGGAGAAGGAGTTGAATCTTGTTACACCAAATATTATTTTATTTTCTTATGTAAAAAGTGATCATGCCGTACACCATAGGAATTGTGGTGCAAACCAAGACATCTCATGATCTCGGACACGAACACTCATGGTTAATCGCTTGAAGCGATTAGACATAATCTTTGGTCTGTCAAATGTTGTAACTAATAAGATATAGGTTTTAACATTCTTTTTAAAATAATTCACTGTCATTGTTATCATAGCCACTCATTAATCAATCAAAATATATTTTATCATCTTAATTGCAATCAATCTTTACTTTACACACACTTATGCTTTATTTATTTTGTATGTAAGTCTTCATATTGTACATAAATTTGTAGCTTACAATTTTTCTATTTTTGTATTATCTTATGAATAAATTAAAACAATGTGGGTTTGTTTTTATGTGATTGATCAAAGTAGAATTATTTGATAACTTAAGTTTTTTTTTTTGTGGCAATAAATTTTAATCCAAAGTTTAAAATGAAATTTTATGTTCTAGGACGATTGATCAAATTTTACCCGACAATCAAATTTATAGTTTGGTTTGTGATTTTTGTGGTGCGAGATCTTATCTTTGATTTTGTAGTGTTTTAATATTCAACCGATAATACCATATCATTTTTTTTTAAATAAATGATTAGATTACATATAATACATTTGTCATGGATTCTTTAACTTAAGTATTAACTTTGTAGTTGAGATATAAAACATCAAATATATTTCATCGTTGTTTCTTTCTTAATACATTTATCACATTCTTTAATGAGATAACACTTATGATAAGAAAACTTGATAATTTATGTAACTTATACTTAACCACATATCCAGATATTTTAACTTACGGAAACAAAATTATGTATTATAAATAATTATATAAAAAATACATCAATATTTTATTGATAACGATAAAATTATTACTAACCAAACACTTCAAGACTACAAGTAACAGATCAACAAAAAACTTGGAGACACTATTAACATTTGCTAATTATATTTCTCTGTATATTTTTAAATCTTAAATTGTTATGTGATTTTCTTTTCAATACCATCAAATATATTTTTTATTCGGAATGTCGCTAACTATCGTTCTATAATTTATCTCTAGTATTGTTGAACATTTAAATATTTACAACTGAAACTATTTAATAATTTCTAGTGAGGAGAATACTTAAACTTTACTAAGACAATAACAAAATTATTAAACAAATAAAAGTGAAGTATATAGATTTTCTTTTTATATATATTTTTTTTTTACACTAAAATAAAAGTGAAGTTAGTAGGAAGTCGTTAATCCAGAATGTGCGACCAAGTGAAGGAAAATCTTTTTTAAATCTAGAGGGGTGACCTTGTACTAGGAGTTAATTTTTTTTTCTCCCTTTAATAATTATTATATCATTTTAATAATTGTCATTAATTATTTAATAAATTAAAAATAACTAAATTAATAAATAATAAATAACTAAATAATAAATAATAAATAATAAATAATAAATAATAAATAATAAATAATAAATAATAAATAATAAATAATAAATAATAAATAATAAATAATAAATAATAAATAATAAATAATAAATAATAAATAATAAATAATAAATAATAAATAATAAATAATAATAATTATTATTATTATTAAAAATAATTAAAATTAAAAATAGTAAATTATATTATAAATTTTACAGAAAATATATTAAAAAAAATTATATTAATAACATGAAATCAAGTACGTTAAATCAACGAGCATCACAATTACGTATTGTAAGGTAAGATCGTAGAAAATGTTTTATTTCATAGAACATAATATATTATTTGGTTAGGAGAGCACACCAAATTATTTATATTTGTCGAACAATATCTATGGGATTCTCGTTTGAAACTGCCATCGTATCCTTATATGCAATCGACCTCTCAATTAACCCTACAACAACAAAACATAGCACAATTGTCTCTAATATCACCTCAGCGACATGTTCTGGCCTACAGAAGTTTCATGTTATTATCCATCACCAACTATATATTATATTCCACCGGTGCCAGAAATACCAACCTCCGATTATCTGACAGAAAGTGGACTTTTCTATAATTTGTTTGGAACTCAGTGAATAACTCCTGAGTTGGCTTATGTTGTGTTTGATTCCATGTTTTAATCCACCTACAATATATATTGAAGAATGATCAAAATCAGGATAAACTGGAAGAACCTCAACTCGTTCAAAGAACTAGATGAGTTCGACGACATCTTAAATGTGAAACTAGAAATCACTCTAGGTTAAGGACCTCCAACTAGGTCTAAATTTTTTTTTTTCTCTAGACCAGTGACTTTCTACTCACTCTCAAAAAGTAAAGCAATTAGGACCAACGATTTTTTAGTGACTAAAAACATAAAGCAATTATGTAATATCATTTAGGGGTGAGGGTACTTTGGTGTAAAAGAAAAAAGATATATATTAAAAATAAAATAAAAAACTGAAATATACATGAAAGTTGGGGCAGCACCCCAGTTACCTTGTCCTAAATATACATGGAAGTGGGGCCAGCTTATACTGTTTTTTATTTTCTTCATCTAATTTCTTTGTACGAATGACAACACATATGTTATTATTTGGATCTTCATACCCATTTTCTAAATATATAAATAAAATTACAACAAATCACAACAAAAGATAAATTGCTCTTAATTTTTTCAAGTGGAATAATAATACTCCTTAAATAAGACATATATAAAGTTAACAATAAATTTCATGAATAATGTTAATTGTTTTCTAAATTTTATTTTATTTTTATTCAAATAAATTTGTGTTTAATCTTGTATTTAATTTTCTTTTTTGTTTTATTTCTATTAATATCACTAAATCAATAAAATATTATTTTCATAATTTAATATATTAAAGATCTTTGAATTCTTTTTTTTATTGTATTAAAATAATATGATATTTTATAATTTAATAATTTATTTTAATTCAAATCTGAAAAAATATATCAATACTTAATACTAAGATGATACGAGTATAAAAATTAAAACTAATACCAATACAAATATGCATATACTAGTATTTTGTTACAAATATGCATAAATACTAGTATTTTGTAAACTGTGGATACCATGAACACCCTAGATATGAATCTCATGCCCTAAAAACTATAATTTATGGGATACTAATATTAGGGGTTGGCATGGTTCATGCACCAAATTGGAGCAAATATATGCAGCTCCATTATGTAAGACAACTAGTTTTTAAATTTTGAATTTATTAATGTGTGTAAACAAGAAATACAATAGTACGAAATTCGAAGAGAGAATAATACATTATTTAATATAGAATTGATTTATGTTTAAAATAAATTTTGGAGTAAATTGATTTTAAAACCACTTTTTAAGTTAATTTTTTACAAACTTTTGTTTTAATGATATTTGAATAAATCAGCTTTAAAATGGTAAATCTCGCCGATAAAACAAAAAAAAGTAAATGTCATAACTTATTATTGATAACCATAGTTATCATTGGCCTTATTGTACTAAGTAAGGATTGAATTTTAGTAAAAGCAAATACCATCTCCCCACAATACATTCAATTTCTCGAAAAGAAGGATTGACAAGTGACTAACTCAACCCACCTCACAACAATCTTCAATTCAAATCATAGAAAAATTAAGACTTCATTCTTAATTAACTCAAAAAAAGTAAGATATAGCGGCGGAGTTTGACCAAAATCTTCTTTAGGGTGTTGAATTTTAAAATTTTAATTAATAAATTAAATATAATCTTTTATTGTATATACAAAATTTAAGTTGTAATTTTGTAATCTAACCACACCCAAAAATAGCAAATGTATACAATAATAGGGAGGTGGGAAATCTGATTGAGAAATTGCCCAAATTTAGGAGTGATGGATAAATAAGTGTTACATATCGATTGATTAATTTCTTTTGAGCTTATAAAAACTTATGACAAAATTGGAACCAATCTAATATTGATTTAGTTTATTTTTGATAGTACAATACAATACATTCTTATACTATTAAATATTTAAGATAATACTTTTAAAACACTAAATTATTATACTATTAAAAATACTTTAATACAACACATTTTCTTAAGATAACACTATAAATATAATATTTTTGTTTAAATATCTATTGTTCATTTTAAATTAAATGAAACCATATTCAAATCAATAGAGATTGAGTTTATTTGATTTGATTAAGTTTGAACTCATCACACAAAAAATTGCAATCAATTTAATTGATTTTGATTATATTTTTGTATTTATTGAATTATTAATTTGATTTGCATATCTTTAGACATAAAAAGAATTATGACCTCTAAGCTATCAATCATTACATTGCATCGAGCAGTTGGAACCGCTCTAATGGAGCATTATTAACTCTTGATACCTCTTTTGAACTCATAGGAGTCTGACATAGATGAACTTATGTTATTTGCATCACTAGAACTAGTGTTTGCAGAAGTAGTCATAGTTTTGGCACACATTATTTTACATTTATTCGAAGTGTATTCTAAATTTTCACTTGTTTTTTTTCTCAAACGTATAAAAATCACATTCTTGAAAGATATATCAAACAAAATATATTTAAATAATTTCCACTGAGCGAGTCAATTTCTTAACGTTGATTTTAATTTTTATATGAATCAATCAGAACTTCTACAAATGGATGTGAGTTTTTGACAAGTTAAAAAATTGGATGCAATATTGTGTCTAACATTTCAAGGATAGAGCAAATTCTTTGACCAAATTTCACAAGATTTTCATTATTTAATTATCCAATCAAATTGAATGTGTAAAACATAAAATGCAATGGATTTTAGAATGAATGGTTTAATATTTTTAAAAAATAATTATAATGTAGCAAAACATATGCTAAAAGAGATTTTTAAAGTAAAATAACGAAGTAAAGAAAACGATTTAAGATAATATGCAATGGATTGTGAAAGAATGGATTCGTGAACTTGACAGAATTTCAAGATTACATGACTTACAATGCACATTTTGAGAGAATCTGTTGGAAATGATGGACAATAAATGGTATTGATGATGAAATTAAATGTTGTGAATTGAAAAATGTGAAGTCCCACATAGGAGGGAATACACACTTTAAGAGCATTTACAAGGTGTAGGTATGATGACACTTGGGTTGGGCCCCAAGGGGCACCGCAATTTTGTGAAGGAGGGAGAACACAAGCAAATAGACCACCACACGCGCGCGTCCGGCCGGCTCAGCTCGGCTTAGTTTGGTTTGTGGTGTATTATTTATTTTAATTAATTATGTGCTTGCTTGCTTCACAAAATAGTGCATTAATTACGTGATTGCCCTACACCGAGTCAAACATCAATAATCTGATCCAGTCAAAGCCCTAAACAAACTAATCTTCTGTTATTAGCCCAGTAAAAACCCTAATTCGACTGTGCTTCTGTTTTGCCCGGTCAAAACCCTAATTGCCTGGTCTTCCCCACGTGTCACTTGTTGCCCGGTCAAGAAGTCATGGTCAAACACGTTTTCCTATTTTTTAGCGCACTTCTTGTGGTCAGCTGATGGACCTCGTGCTTAATGGATCCCTCAGATTTCTCAAATCCAGTTGCTGAACTCCTCTATAAATAGAGAGTTCACCTCAGTTGGAAAAGCACACCAAAAGCTCTCCGTATCTGAGGTTCTTCTCACTTCTCCCTCTTCATTCTTCTTCTTCTTCTTCTTCTTCTTCTTCTTCTTCTATTTTCTTGAGTAGCCTTCGTGCTATATTACGAGTGTCAGTCATTCGACTGCCATACAGAGGGTGTAATTCTAGATCGGTTTTCTACAGTGCAGTAGAAATCCGTTACAGAGTATCTAGGCTGTTTTATCCTGGGGACTTCGTGGTTGATAGTCTGCCTTGCACAATTTGGGCAATGCCTCGAAACGTCTTAAAGAGAGCGACCTAGTCCGCGACTCAACCCAGTAATTTTTATCGGTGGCATTGTTATTTTTAAAAGTAAATTTTTGAAACAACAATTTTGAGACGTTTTTGAACTGCCATGTCTACCGACGAAATTACTGCGACAGGTTCTTCTGTTTCTGACTTCAACAAACCGTTTCGGTTTGAGGGAAGTCACTTCAAACGTTGACAACAAAAGATGTTATTTTTTCTAACCACAAAAAACCTTGCCAACGTTCTGAAGGATGATAAACCTGTTGTTCCAGGAAAAGCTGAACAAACAGAAAAGGATAAGATAGCTGCTGAATTAACCCGATGGGAACATAATGATTACTTATGTAAGAATTATATTCTTAATAGACTTGCGGATGATCTATATGATTACTATAGTTCCGACAGCAATACTGCTCGACAGGTTTGGGATGCTTTAAAGAAGAAATATGATACTGAGGAAGCTGGAGCTAAAAAGTATGCTGTGAGCCGCTACCTCAAATATCAGATGACAGATGACAGATCAGTGGAAGCACAGTCTCATGAAATCCAAAAAATAGCACACGAGATTATCACTGAAGGTATGTTCCTTGATGAACAATTTCAAATTGCTGTTATTATTGACAAACTGCCCCCTGATTGGAAAGAATTCAAAAATTCTCTTAGGCACAAAACCAAAGAGTTTTCACTAGAAAGCTTGATAACTCGCCTTAGAATTGAGGAGGAATCTCGTAAGCAAGACCAGAAAGATGAAGTTCTTTTTGTGGCAACTAAGAAGAAAAAGAAATTCATCGGAGCAGTGCTGAAGCCAAACGACAAACCACTAAAGAATCAACATCGCTCTTCTAAGAATAGCAACAAGAATGGGAACCCTCCTAAGGTCCCTATTGCCAGACAACAACAACCTCCTAGAAATGGCCCTCTCCCATTTACTTGTTTCAATTGTGGGAAAGAGGGTCATATGGCACGCAAGTGCAAGAACAAGCCAGGCCCTGCAAATCAGGCTAACTTGACAGAAGAGCAATTCATTGCTATGATAACTGAGATCAACCTTGTAGGTGGATCAGATGGATGGTGGATAGACACTGGAGCCTCTCGCCATGTCTGTTATGATCGTGCTATGTTTAAAACATACACTAATGCTGAAGATAAGAAAGTGTTGTTGGGAGATTCCCACACCACTAATGTTGCTGGTATATGAGATGTGGAACTAACATTCACATCTGGAAAAACCTTAATTCTGAAGAATGTCATGCACACTCCAGAAATAAGGAAGAATCTGGTTTTCTTCTCAATAAGGCAGGGTTTACTCAATCTATAGGGGCAGATTTGTACACCATTTCTAAAAATGGTATTTTTGTAGGAAAAGGGTACGCCACTGATGGCATGTTTAAATTAAATGTTGAATTGAATAAAATATCTCCTTCTGCTTACATGTTGTGTGATTTTAATATTTGGCATGCTAGACTTTGTCATATGAACAAAAATGTGATTTCAAATTTAAGTAATTTAGGTTTAATTCCAAAGTTATCCCCAAAAGATTTCGAAAAATTTGATTTTTGTAGTCAAGCTAAAATAACAAAGAAATCACATAAATCAGTAATTAGAGAATCTGAACCCCTAGATTTAATACATTCTGATATATGTGAACTTGATGGAACATTGACTAGAAATGGAAAACGTTATTTCATAACTTTTATTGACGATTGCTCTGATTTTACTTTTGTATATCTGATGAAAAATAAAAGTGAAGCGCTGGACATGTTTAAAATCTTTGTGAATGAAATTGAAAATCAATTTAATAAAAAGATTAAGAAGTTTCGTAGTGATAGAGGAACAGAGTATGATTCTAGTTTGTTTAATGAATTTTACAAAACCCATGGAATTATACATGAAATTACTGCACCATATTCACCTGAAATGAATGGTAAAGCTGAAAGAAAGAATATGACTCTTACTGAATTAGTTGTTGCTATAATGCTTAATTCTGGTGCTGCATCTCACTGGTGGGGGGAAATTATTTTGACTGTTTGCTATGTTTTGAATAGAGTTCCAAAATCTAAAAGCAAAACATCTCCTTATGAGATAATGAAGAAAAGACAGCCCAACTTGTCTTATCTTCGAACATGGGGTTGTCTGGCCTATGTTAGAATCCCCGATCCCAAGCGAATTAAACTCGCACGTAGAGCATATGAATGTGTATTCATAGGATATGCTGTGAACAGTAAAGCGTATAGGTTTTATGACCTAAATGCGAAGGTGATCATAGAGTCAAACGATGTTGACTTCTACGAAAATAAATTCCCTTTTAAATCGAGAAATAGTGGGGGTAGCGAACCCAATCAAGTCCCGATGATAAGAAGCACTGAAAGCAACAAACAAGATGAAACAGAACCTCGAAGGAGTAAGAGAGTAAGAGTTGCTAAAGATTATGGACCAGAGTATATGGCATATAATCTAGAAGAGGATCCTGCTAATCTTAAAGAAGCTCTGTCATCTTTGGATGCAGATTTATGGCAAGAAGCTATAAATGATGAAATGGATTCTCTAGAGTCTAACAAGACCTGGCATTTAGTAGACTTGCCTCCTGGTTGCAAACCTATAGGTTGTAAATGGATTTTGAAAAAGAAACTAAAACCCGATGGATCTATTGATAAATACAAGGCACGCCTTGTAGCCAAAGGTTTTAGAAAAAGAGAAAATATAGATTTCTTCGACATTTTTTCACCAGTCACTAGGCTAACATCCATTAGGGTGCTAATATCACTTGCGGCAATACATAACCTGGTGATACACCAGATGGATGTTAAAACAACATTTTTAAATGGTGACTTGGAAGAAGAAATTTATATGGAACAACCTGAAGGTTTTGTAATTCATGGACAAGAAAACAAGGTCTGTAAGTTAGATAAATCTCTGTATGGTCTTAAACAAGCTCCAAAACAATGGCATGAAAAATTTGATAATTTAATCATGACGAATGAGTTCAAAGTGAATGAAAGTGACAAATGCATATATTACAAATATGAAAATAACATTTGCACTATCATATGTCTCTATGTAGATGACTTAATCATATTTGGATCAAACATTCATGCTGTAAATAAAGTGAAATCATTGTTAAGTAACAACTTTGATATGAAAGACCTTGGAGAAGCAAGTGTAATCCTTGGAATTAAGATTACTAGGTCAGAAAATGGAATTTCTTTGGATCAATCTCACTACATTGAAAAAATCCTAAAGAAATATAATTACTTTGACTGTAAACCTGCTTGCACACCATATGATCCAAGTCTGAAACTTTTCAAGAACTCTGGTGAAGGTGTTAGACAAACTGAATTTGCAAGCGTCATTGGCAGCCTTATGTATGCCACTGATTGCACTAGACCCGACATAGCCTATGTCGTTGGATTATTGTGCAGGTTTACTAGCAGACCTAGTATAGAGCATTGGCACGCTATTGAAAGAGTCATGAGATATCTTAAAAGAACCATGAGTCTCGGATTACACTATCAAAGATTTCCTGCCATCCTTGAAGGATACAGCGATGCTGATTGGAACACTCTATTCGATGACTCCAAAGCAACCAGTGGCTATATATTCAATATAGCTGGTGGTGCTGTGTCGTGGAAATCAAAGAAACAAACTATATTGGCTCAGTCTACTATGGAATCTGAAATGATAGCACTAGTTACTGCTAGTGAAGAAACAAGCTGGTTGAGATGCTTGTTAGCAGAGATCCCTTTGTGGGAAAGACCATTGCCAGTTGTGTTGATCCACTACGATAGTACCGCGGCTATTGCAAAGATTGAGAATCGTTATTACAACGGTAAAAGAAGACAAATTCGTCGTAAGCACAACACAATTAGAGAATTACTTTCTAAAGGAGCTGTTATAGTGGATCATGTACGCACTAATGATAATCTAGCAGATCCTTTGACGAAAGGATTAGCTAGAGAGAAAGTCCTAAATACATCCAAAAGGATGGGACTATTGCCTATAGATTGATGAGTCACCTGTGATGGTAACCCGACCTAAAATACTGGAGATCCCAAGAATTAGGTTCAATGGGTAATAACAAGTCATAGTGATATGAGATGAACATGCTATATAATTAATAAAGAAAGCATGAGTCCTGAAGCGATGAAAGGATGAGATAATAGAAACTCTTAATGAGATCTATACTCTATGTGGAGTAGAGTATCTAGCTACAGGAGTACTCTTGATAGACTCACCTATGTGAATGTGGAAGTGGGGGCCGCTTCCTATGAAATTTTAAGGCAGAATTCCTAGAGCGTTCACTATACTGGGATACACGTGCATGGCCCTAAATGCACGGGCTTTTTGAGAATACACCCAATGAAAAGGTTATGTGTGGGTTTGATGTCAGAGATAGAGTTCAAGACTACGAGTCACTCTTATTGAATCTGAATCTTACTTGCTACACAAAGGTTCAAGTCGAAAGACACATTTGTTTATGCATAATCTTATAGAAGCGTCTGACGCTATTCAAGAACCTATTTTTAAATTCAAGTTGGGGATTGTTGGAAATGATGGACAATAAATGGTATTGATGATGGAATTAAATGTTGTGAATTGAAAAATGTGAAGTCCCACATAAGAGGGAATACACACTTTAAGAGCATTTATAAGGTGTAGGTATGACACTTGGGTTGGGCCCCAAGGGGCACTGCAATTTTGTGAAGGAGGGAGAATGCAAGCAAATGGACCACCACACGCGTGCGTCGCCGCCGCCGCCGTCCAGCCGGCCGGCTCGGCCCGGCCCGATTCGGTTTGGTTTGTATTAATTATTTTTAAACATATGAAAATTAATTATTTATTTTAATTAATTATGTGCTTGCTTCCTTCACAAGATAGTGCATTAATTACGGGATTGTCCTGCATTAATTACGTGATTGCCCTACACCGAGTCAAACATCAATAATCTGATCCAGTCTGATCAATTACGTGATTAATTACGTGATTGCCCTGCATTAATTACGTGATTTCCCTACACCCTAATTGCCTGGTCTTCCCCACGTGTCACTTGTTGCCCGGTCAAGAAGTCATGGTCAAACACGTTTTCCTATTTTTTAGCGCATTTCTTGTGGTCAGCTGATGGACCTCGTGCTTAATGGATCCCTTAGATTTCTCAAATCCAGTTGCTGAACTCCTCTATAAATAGAGAGTCATCTCAGTTGGAAAAGCACACCAAAAGCTCTCCGTATCTGAGGCTTTTCTCACTTCTCCCTCTCCATTCTTCTTCTTCTTCTTCTTCTTCTTCTTCTTCTTCTTCTTCTTCTTCTTCTTCTTACGAGTGTTATTTTCTTGAGTAGCCTTCGTGCTATATTACGAGTGTTAGTCATTCGACTGCCATACAGAGGGTGTAATTCTAGATCGGTTTTCTACAGTGCAGTAGAAATCCGTTACAGAGTATCTGGGCTGTTTTATCCTGGGGACTTCGTGGTTGATAGTTTGCCTTGCACAATTTGGACAGTGCTTCGAAACGTCTTAAAGAGAGTAACCTAGTCCGCGACTCAACCCAGTAATTTTTATCGGTGGCATTGTTATTTTTAAAAGTAAATTTTTAAAACAATGGAATCAAGTTATTTTTCATAACCACAATTTGTGCAAGGTTTTAAAAGGTTTTACAAAAACACTAGTACATGTAATGTTATAGAGATGAATCGAAGAGAAATGCAATAAAACCAAGAAGTAAAGTGTTCAAAAGTTAATAAATAAAGTAATTGCAAGGAATTAAAGTGCAGAATCATAAACAAATAAAAACAAAATTGCAAAAAAGAAAGTTGTACACTTTGAAATTTATAGAGAATAAAAAAACTTTATAATTAGATTTGAATTTCTTAAATTGATCAAGCAACCTTTAAAATAGAACTCTCGATGTTTATTTTAGAACAATAAGTTAATGACCAATGACGCCAACATCACCTGACTAATAATTGATATTATTTGACACAACTATGAGTATTTGACAAGTTATAGACTTCAATGTATGTTTCTGAATTGCAGATCTTGACATTACTGACCTGTTTTGTCTTGCCAATATTACTAAGACCACAAGTTTTGACTTCTTATTTCCCTTTTGATTTAGCTTGTTTCTATATTATTAAATTTGTCATGCAACACCAAATAGTTCTTGAAAATAAAATAATATTTCATGCTGCTTAGATGTTAACGAGTATAGTTGGACACTTACCTTGATTAACATATTAATTTGATTAATATATTATCAACTTAGTATTGAACCTATAGGTCACATATAAATGAGTATTCTACTTTTTACCAAGAATTATTTTATGATTTGAAAAATTAAATTAAAAAATTTAATAAATAAAAAATATAAATTTTTTGTTGTATTTTTACTAGCACTAAAAATAATCTATTTATATAATATAATATTATCACTCAATAGGAATAGGATATGTTAATTAAGATTAACTTTTTAAAATAATACTACCTCTATCTTTGTAGTATAAAACTTTGTTTAATAAATTACGGAAAAGTAAAAAAAGTTTTAATTTTAAGTAATAATTTGATTCGTTATGTCTTAAAATGCCAATAATATTATCATTTTGTTTATAAAAATTCATAAACTTTTTCAAATAAAATCCATAAAATTAATTATCATCTTCAATATAATATAAATTTTTTCAAATTCATAACCTAAATCTTCAAATAAACTTATATTTTCAGTCTTTATTTGATGAATTTGATATTGTTGGAGATGAAAATATAAATTTATTTGAATATTTGAGTTATGCATTTGATGAATATATGAATTTGAAATTGGTATTGAATTTTATAGATTTTATTTGATGAAGTTTTTAAGTTTTTGTAAATAAATGATAATAATATTGACATTTTAAGATATAAATGATCAAATTATTATTTAAAATTAAAAAAAAATAATAATAAAAAAATGAAATATTATCTGAAATTGAATGAAAGAACTGCAGAAATAATTATACTTAAAATTGAATTTGTTGTTAATTTAAATTGTTTTATTAATTCACTTTTGAAGAGAAAAAATTAAGTTATTATTTTATTGCAATATTTATTACTCATAGTAGAAAAAAATAAGTTAGTTAAGAAATAAGATTCTTGAGCTATGACACTATAGCTATGTAAGATAACAGGTCTCACCACGTCAAAGAGAGATATTTGAAGTCGTTTAAAATTGAAATCTTTCCATAATGTCAAATACTTCCATGTGAGGTTTTTGATAGTTTACTCAATGTTTTTGTACTTTTGTTTTTGTTGTTGCTTTCTTCCATGGTAAGGTTCAATGACTTTCAAGACATATTTCCTGAGCAGCATCGTCAAGTGGTAAGAGACCTCATCGAATGTACTCACACCAAACACATTTTCAAAGGTCAATCACTTCACGCTCGCATTCTCAAAAACGGTTCCCTCTATTCCATTTACCTCGCCAACACTCTCCTCAACTTCTACGCTAAATCAGGTCACTTATTACACGCTTACAACCTTTTTGATTCTATCAACGACAATCATAAAGACGTCGTTTCATGGAACTCACTCATCAACGCTTTCTCCCAACAGAATCATTCTCCTTCCTTCGCTATAAACCTCTTCCGTCGTATGATGCGTGTCAATAACACTATTCCAAATGCTCACACACTTGTTGGTGTTTTTTCCGCCGCTTCGAATCTCTCCGATGTATCTGCGGGCCGACAAGCTCATTCTGTTGCTGTTAAAACTGCCTGCACTGGTGATGTTTATGTTGGGAGTTCTCTTCTCAATATGTACTGTAAAACGGGTTTTGTTTTGGATGCGCGTAAACTGTTTGATAGAATGCCTGACAGAAACACGGTTTCTTGGGCCACAATGATTTCTGGATATGCTGCTTCTGACCTTGCTGGTGAAGCGATTGAGGTTTTTGGACTCATGCGCTGTGAAGAAGAGATTGAGAATGAGTTTGCTATAACTAGTGTTCTTAGTGCGTTGACGAGTAATGAGTTTGTGGATACTGGTAGACAGGTTCATTCACTTGCCATTAAAAATGGGTTGATTTCTATTGTCTCTGCTGCAAATGCTCTTGTGACTATGTATGCTAAATGTGGGTGTCTTGATGATGCTGTTCGGACTTTTGAATTTTTGGGGGATAAGAATTCGATCACTTGGTCGGCTATGATTACTGGTTATGCACAGAGTGGGGACTCTGATAAAGCATTGAAGCTTTTTTATAAAATGCATTCTTCTGGTGTGTTGCCTTCTGAGTTTACTCTTGTTGGGGTGGTCAATGCTTGCAGCGACCTTTGTGCTGTTGTAGAAGGGAGACAGATGCATGGTTTTTCCTTCAAGTTGGGGTTTGGATTGCAGTTGTATGTTTTGTCAGCCTTGGTGGATATGTATGCAAAATGTGGTAGTTTAGCGGATGCTTGTAAGGGTTTTGAGTGTGTACAACAACCTGATGTTGTTCTTTGGACTTCTATCATAACGGGGTATGTACAAAATGGGGATTATGAAGGTGCTCTCAACTTGTATGGGAAAATGCAGATGGAGAGAGTTATCCCCAATGAACTTACCATGGCAAGTGTCCTAAGAGCTTGTTCCAGCTTGGCTGCTTTAGATCAGGGGAAGCAAATGCATGCCCTGATCATTAAGTATGGTTTCAAGTTAGAAGTTCCTATTGGTAGTGCTCTTTCTGCCATGTATGCAAAGTGTGGAAGTTTGGATGATGGGTGCCTTATTTTTTGGAGGATGTCTTCCAGAGATGTCATTTCATGGAATGCAATGATATCTGGACTTTCTCAAAACGGTCACGGTAATAAAGCCTTGGAGTTGTTTGAGGAGATGTTATTGGAGGGAATAAAGCCTGATCAAGTCACCTTTGTGAATCTTCTCTCTGCTTGTAGTCATATGGGACTTGTGGACAGAGGCTGGGATTATTTCAAGATGATGTTTGATGAATATAACATTGCTCCGACCGTAGAGCATTACGCTTGCATGGTTGACATCTTGAGTCGTGCAGGTAAGCTCAATGAAGCTAAAGAGTTCATTGAATCTGCAACGGTTGATCACAGTCTGTGTTTGTGGCGCATATTATTAGGAGCTTGTAAGAACCATCGTAACTATGAACTCGGAGCTTATGCTGGAGAGAAACTAATGGAGCTAGGGTCACCAGAATCATCTGCTTATGTATTGTTATCGAGTATATATACAGCCTTAGGGAAGTGGGAAGACGTAGAGCGTGTCAGGAGGATGATGAAATCCAGAGGGGTGAATAAAGAACCTGGCTGTAGCTGGATTGAGTTAAAGAATTTTGTTCATGTGTTCGTTGTTGGAGACAATATGCACCCGCAAATTGATGAAATACGGTCGGAGTTAAGATTGTTAACCAAATTGATGAAAGATGAAGGATATCAACCTCTTTCAGATTCATTGCCTGAAACTATCAGAGATGATTTTACAGATATTATTTGATAGGTGTTCCCATTCTTTACCTATATAATATTTTCCGTTCAATCCATAGAATGGTTTTATTTTGTTGTATGGATTGGAAAATTGGTGAGGTTTAATCACTGCCATTATAAAATAGCATAACATTAACTTTTGTTGAGATAGTTATAAAGTGCACCTTGACCAGCATCATCATATCTCAACTTATTTGAAAAATTCAGCATTAAAAATCTTAAAATACTTTCTCAATTTTGAGGTTGCTAGATCTAAATTTGGCATATCTCTTTGCCTAAAGAAATATTCCCTTAACTTTTTGAATGATGCAGGATTACTAGCTGCAAATTCGTTTTCTAGTCCCATGGATAATGCAATTAAATTACATCAACAATCTGGAACTGTTTTACATGATCCTTCTATTTTTAGTAGGATAATTGACAAACTTTTTTATCTTACTCACACTAAACCTAACACTGCCTATTTTGTTTGCAAATTGAGCCAATTCGCGGAATCTCCCACGGATCTCTACGTTCAAGTTGCCACTAGGATACTGCGCTATATCAAAAACATCCCAAGCACAGGTCTTATGTTCAAATCCTCCTCCTCACTTTGCTTGAAACGATTTTGTGATTCATATTTGGGTGCTTGTACTTGGGTTCCTCTCTTATCTCTTCAAAAAGCAAGAAGCAACTTACAATTTCTCTTTTATCATCTGAGGTGGAGTATGGTGCTTTAACTTTAGCAACATGTGACTCACAATGGTTAATTTATCTTCATCACGACTTCCACATTTCTCATTCCAACAAGACAACTCTTATTATGACAATAGATTGGACTTACACATCGTTGCCAATCATTTATTTCACGAACGCACAAAGCACATTGAAATGAATTGTCATGTGCACGATAAAGTCCAATTGAGAATACTACACTTACTTCCAATCTCATCCCAAGAACAAGTGGCCGACATCTTTACCAAGCCACTTGCTGCTGGGCCATTTTTCTACTTCAAATCCAAAATGAGTTTACCCATCATACATTTCGAATTACTTTTCTACTTCAAATCTAAAATGAGTTTACTCAACATACATTTTGGATTGAAGTGTCAATGATGGTTAATTTTTACTAAGTTACCCATAGTTGTTTTTCTATTTTGGTTTTAGTTAGTTTTGGGATTATAGTAGTCAAGTATAGTTTTAGTTTGTTTTTAGGTTGTTTTATTCATATTTAATTTTCAGTTTTTTTTTAATTATGGGTTTTCAATCCCTCTTCAAAAGTTTTCTATGGTACCTTGGATGATGTAGAACTCATTAAGATGGTGATGTTGGATAAATTTTTTTTCACACCATCCATTTACTTCCATGACATTTCTAATAATAATTAGAATTTAATGGCTATATAGAGTATAACTGTTTAAGATATCTTGACACGTAAACATACTTTATAAATGTATTTTAAAAGTAACATGTATAGTCTATGTTTATTTATTGTTGAAAGAAGTATAAAAATAAAGAAATAAGTTGCACAACGAAAATTAACTAGAAATTAAAGTTTATATGGTGGATATTATCTCATTTTAAACATGAAATGAATAACTCCTGCAAAATATGCATTCATACAAACCAATATCTAAATCACATAAAACTCGTATGCTAAATTGGACGCTCAAACTTCTCTGATCAATTCAAAGAACAACAAAAATTAACTAGAAATTAAAATTTATACGGTTATCTCATTTTAAATATCCTATATTAGAAGCATATTTCTATTTTTTTTGTTACATTCTTCGTTACACCTTGAAGACTTTAAACAATTTTACTATATCTCAAATTTTGTTTCTAAACAATTTTACGGTATCTCAAATTTTGTTTCTTCGCAGCACTATTTTATTTTTTTAAGGGACATATACCAACTTGAATATCATATACTACACTTTTTCAATTAACTATTTCAACCTATTTACCAAAATATCAAATTTTTTATAAATAAAATAAAATATTTTATTTTTGTTACAAATTATTTAATATTCTTCTTATAATACATGTAGATTGACTCACGTAGACAGTAGCGATAAGAACAATATTAGTTATAAATTAAAAAATTATGAAAGAAAAAGTTAGTGCAATTGCTCATATAAGAAATATTAGTTATAAATTGAGAAATTATGAGATAAATAATGAACATATGACTAAAATGAGTTATTGGAGTGGTAGTATCCACACTATTTTCTCGTTCAATTAAAAGATAAAAAAATTTACATGAGTTTTTTATGTTAACGTAAAACAGTTGAAATGTCTTATTTTATATTTTGAAAAAATATATAAAAAATATATTTAAAAATGCTGTTAATTTTACTAAAGAAATTTTCTATAATTATTAAATAAAATATTAATAATTTATTTATTAACTTTTAAAAATACTTTATTTAATAATTTTGTTTTTGACGTCATAGCGTGTTAGTTCGACCCTACCCTAGATGATCCAATAATTGACAATTTCTTCAACTACTCTTCATATACTTTAGTTTATGTTTGCTACAACTTTTTACTACAACTTTTTTCTTAATATGCTTGCTTTTCTGATTTTGTTAAAAAAAAAAAAAAAGACTTGTATTAAATTGATTCTAACTCACCCTCGTTTTTCATTGCTTATGTTCTCTCCTTAGTTATTGATTTAGTAACTTGAACTCGCTGTCAAAAGAGGTTAAATTAATAGACATTTAAGTTTCATTCTTTTTTGTTTGTTAAACACAACATCTCTCATTTTATCTAATTTCTAACTCAAACAAAATAAGATTTGTATTGATTTCTCAAGCTGATTCTAAATTATTATGCTAAATATATAATAATTATTTAATAACTTTAATGTTTAAATTTGAATTAAGTATCTTCGTCTCAAACAATGTAGCAATAACGGAAAAGTCTTTAAAAATAGATGAAATTCAAATAGTGATTTGCGGATTGATATAATAGAGTCGTTGATGTTCGACTTAAATCAATTTCACATTGTAGTCTTAAAATACACGTAATTATAGTATTTTTTTTCTTCTGAAAACATGTAATCCTAGTATTAGACTATGAGTATCCTAACGCACTTTTTTAATATAGTCCAAATGACTTTATCTTCACCTACCACAAAAATATAGAACTCATTTAATTTTCTATGACAAACTAGACAAATTTTTTTATTCCCAACTCAATATCAAGACACCTTTCTCTAGCACTCTATTATTTTGTCCACCCTTCCTGCATCTTTTCACTCTCACACACATACCATGCTCAACCTTTCTTCTTGACAGATGATGATGAATCGGGAGACACTACCACCGTCATACAACTCCATTTTACCACCCTGCCGCTTGCATGCATCCTATTTAGTGCAACCTTTGCTTCATCAAAGAAGTGCTACCTTTGATATTTTTATAATGTTTTTAAATTTGGGTTGCAAAAATCAGATGGGTCAAAAAATGTGATATATATAAACCAACAAATAAGTTAAATCCATCTCTATCCACCCCGAAAATCTGTAAAACCTGTAATCCAAGACCCGTCCTATTTGTAACTTTAAATGGTCGAAACTAAGTGCACCCGTGGTTTTAGGTGAGTTTGGGTGTTTAGGCCTATAACTAACCGTTGGAAATGATGATGTTTTAATGGAAGCTTGTTGTAATTAATAATGACATTTACGAGAATTAGTGTTATTGTGAATTGAAAACATGAAGAAGTCTCACATAAGAGGGATATCACACACTAGTAGGGTATATAAGGTGGAGGTATGATACTTAGGGTGTGCTCCAAAGGGTACCCCAATTTTGTGAAGAAGGGAGAACGCAAGCAATTCACTCAATAATATTTTTGGTGGCATAAATTATTTTTTTTAAAGTTTTCTCGAAATTTAAAAACAACAATTTTAAGACGTTTTCAGACTGCCATCTCTACCCACGAAGGGAACAAACATAAAAGGAAAAGATAGTTGTTGAATTAACCCAATGGGAACATAATGGTTACTTATGTAAGAATTATATTCTTAATGAACTTGCTGATGTTCTGTATGATTACTACTGTTCCAACAACAACACTACTAAACAGGTTTGGGAAGCTCTAAAGAAGAAAAATAATATTGAGGAAGCTAGAGCCAAAAATTATGTTGTAAGCCGCTACCTCAAATAACATATAATAGATGACAGATCAGTGGAAGCTCAGTCTCATGAAATCCAGAAAATTGCTCACGAGATCATCTCTGAAGGTATGTCCCTAAATGAACAGTTTCAGATTACTGTTATTATTGACAAACTACCCCCTACTTAGAAAGATTTTAAAAATTCTCTAAAGAATAAAACAAAAGAATTTTCTCTAGAAAGTCTGATAACTCGCCTTAGAATTTAGGAGGAATCTCGTAAACAAGACCAGAAAGATGAAGTTTTTCTTGTGGAAAATAACAAGAAAAAGAAATTCATCGAAGCAGTTCTGAAGCCAAACGACAAACAACTAAAGAATCAAAATCGCACATCAAAGAACATCAACAAGAATGAGAACCCTCCAAAGGTCCCAATTGCAAGGCAGTAACCACCTCATAGAAATGGCCCTCTCCCTTTTCTGTGTTTCCACTATGGGAAATAGGGTCATATGGAACGCAAGTGTAGGAACAAGCCAAACCCTCCTAATCAGGCTAACATGACAGAAGATCAATTCATTACTATGATAATCGAGATCAACCTTGTTGGTTGATCAGATGGATGGTGGATAGACATTGGCGCCTCACGCCATGTCTATTATGATCGTGTTATGTTTACAACATACATTGCTGCTGAAGATAAGAAAGTGTTGTTGGGAGATTCCCACACCATTAATGTTGTTGGTATAGGAGATGAGGAACTAATATTCACCTCTAGAAAGACCTTAATTCTAAAGGATGTCATGCACACTCCAGAAATAAAGAAGAATCAGGTTTCTGGGTTTCTTCTCAATAAGGCAGGGTTAACTTAGTTTATAGGGGCATATTTGTACACCATTTCTAAAAATAGTATTTTTGTTGGGAAAGGGTACGCCATTAATGACATGTTTATATTGAATGTTTAAATCAATAAAATGTTTCCTTCTGCTTACATGTTGTGTGATTTTAATATTTGACATGCTAGACTTTGTCATATGAACAAACGTGTGATTTTTGCAGTCAAGCTAAAATAACTAAGAGTTAACATAAATCAATAGTTAGAGAATCTGAACCTCTAGACTTAATACACTATGATATATGTGAACTTGATGGGACGTTAACCAGAAATGGAAAGCGTTATTTCATCACTTTTATTGACGATTACTCTGACTTTACTTTTGTATATCTAATGAAAAATAAAAGTGAAGCATTTGACATGCTTAAGATATTTGCAACTGAAATTGAAAATCAATTTAGTAAAAATATTAAGAGGTTTCGTAGTGATAGAGGAACAGAGTATGATTCTAGTTTTTTTAATGAGTTTTATAAAACTCAATGAATTATACATGAAACTACTACACCGTATTCACCTGAAAATGAATGGTAAATCTGAAAGAAAGAATAGAACCCTTACTGAACTAGTTGTTTCTATTATGCTTAACTCTGGTGTTGCATCTCACTGGTGGGGGAAAATTATTTTGATTATTTGCTATATTTTGAATAGAGTTCCTAATTTTAAAAGAAAAACATCTCCTTATGAGATAATGAAGAAAAGACAGCCCAACTTGTCTTATCTTCGAACATAGGGTTGTTTGGCTTATGTCAGAATCTCCGATCCCAAGCAAATTAAACTCGCAAGTAGAGCCTATGAATGTGTGTAAGACCCTTAACATCTCCTTATGAGATAATGAAGAAAAGACAACCCAACTTGTCTTATCTTAGAACATGGGGTTGTTTGACTTATGTTAGAATCTCCGATCCCAAGTGAATTAAACTCGTAAGTAAAGCCTATGAATGTGTGTAAGACCCTTAATTTTCTTAATTCTAATTTATACGATTTTGAGGTATTTTGTATTAAATTGCTTAGGCATTTAGCCCAATTAAATTTTAATTTTGAGAATTAAATATCAAAATTATATTTTAATAGAGTTAATAATATGTTTAATATTTATATATATTTTAATATATATATATATTTTGAGACTCGATTAAAATTATTTGTCGAAGAATAATTTAATTATGTTAGGAACAATTTAATATCGGACAGATTTTAAAAAATGTTACTTGTTACAAAAAATTTAATTTATCTATCAAACGAGTTGCAACGAGAGTATATAATTTTATGTATTAAATTAGATGGAGATGTGAGGGAAATGAAAATTTAATTTATCTATCAAATGAGTTACGACGAGAGTATATATATTTTTTTATTAAATTAGATGGAGATGTGAGGGAAATGAAAATTTAATTTATCTATCAAATGAGTTACGACGAGAGTATATATTTTTTTTATTAAATTAGATGGAGATGTGAGTGAAATGATGTGTGTAAGAGTTGTTATATATTTGTTGGTTTGATTTTAATCATAATATATATATTATAAAGTAACCTATAGATAGGGGTGAACAAAATCTATTGACCCGCCCGAAAACCGAATAACCCGTAAAAAACTGGGTGAAAATGGGTGGTTTGGGTCGGTTGAACGGGTAAACGGGTTATAGAATCAATTGGAAATGGGTTAAAACGGGTGGGTTCAGTTGAAAATTCTAAATACACCTGTCACCCACGATACTCGTATTCTGTCTTACCCGAATGAAAAAATGGACAGAAGCGGGCCTACGAAATACACCCGCGGTTTTGATCGAATTAATATTTTGGACCCGAACCTATCCGTTGTCCACTCCTACCTCTATATATATATGAAAAACAAAGAAAGGAAAACAAAACCTGCTTCTCACCTGCTCCCCTTTTATTTCTTCTTTCTCTGTTTCAAGAAAACAAAACACAAGTGTTTGTGTTTTCTCAAAAAAAATTCAAAAACAAACCTCCACATTTCTTCTATATCTAAGCTCCCTTATGAGAAGTGACTGAAGGGGAAATTGCTCATTGCCATGCTACGGTGCTAGTGAGCTAGTTTCCGAAGCAACGACGCGAGCAACAAAATTTACCATGATTAATCGCAGTGTCGTAATCGGTTGTTAAAGCTACAACAGAGGTAAGGGCTCCTTCTAAAGTTTTAGTTTGCATTTAGGACATTATTTGTGATTTTGTGGAAAAGAAATTTGATGTATTTGAGGTATGAATTTGTGGAAAATGAATTTAATTCGTTTATGTGTGAATTAGTGAAATTTGTTTTCGGTGTGTTTTGAGGTGTGGTTTGTGGTGATCCATATTTGATGTGATTTATATGTTCATAATTATTATTATGAATTTTTGAGATATGATTTATTTGCAGATTTTGTGGAAAATGAATTGATGAAATTTGGTGGTTTATGTATAAAAATGTAGAGTTTTGATATTGGACGAGTTATGTTTGAATTGTTGAAATTTAATTGAGGTGCTATTTGTGTGTTGTGGAATTGAATTGATTGTTATTGGTATGAATTAACAATAATTAAATTTGATGTGTTTGAGTTACGTAATGAGTTATTTTCAAATAAATGAGTTGGAAATGAAATTGAAAGTTTACAAAAAATTTAGAGTTGTTAAAGTTGTGAAAAAGTTCAAATTTTAACTAAGTTAAAGAGTTTGAGCAAAAAGATAGATTGAAATTAACAATGGTTAGAGTTTAAAATGTTACTCTTTTAATTACTCTTGAACTGAGTTTAAAAAGAAAAAAAGTTTAGAGTATTTTATTAACTCACAAATTTCGGTGCTTTAATAGTCGAGTGTGTGTATGTGAAATTTAGAAAATATTTGTTTTATTTATTTTAAACTAAATAATATAGATTATTTGGTTTTAAAAGTTTGATGTGCGAGAAAGATTTAATTTTGGGAATTTTGTTGTGGTTGGATTAATTTTATTGTGAACAAATTGTTATAAATATTTATGTTTATGTAGTTAGCTCCTAAAGTTTTAAAAAGGAATCGAGACCGTTGGCACCAAGTTAGTGGTGGGGAGAACTCTCATATATTAATATTATTGTGGTGATTTATGGTTGAAAATTTTGGAGATTGAATATGGGTGATTAATGTTTGAAAATTATGGTGATTCATGTTTGGTGAAATTGATGTGTTCATAATTCATATTATGAATTTTTTAGAAGAAATTTATGTGTGAATTGGTGGAAAATGAATTTAATTCAATTTATGTGCTGATTGGACTTGGAGATGTGATTTATATATGTTTGTGGAAAATGAATTTAATTAAAATTGGTGTGAATAATTATGTTTGAGTATGCTATGTGTTGTATCTGAAAAATCATTAGTGTTAAATGAGTATTAAAATGAGGAATCTTTTAAAAGTTGCATTTACTCATGCATTTCATAGTACATGGTGGCCGCAATGGAGCCATGGTGATAGTGGTGACCGTGATGGGCCATGGGATGATGCCATGTGAATTGTTGGTTCATCTTATCTTGTGGGGATTGTCGCGTCATGCTGATCTGTGAGAGATTGCACACTAGAATATGTTATCTATGAGCGATTGCACTCTACAAAATCGTGTTGGTCTATGAGGAATGCACTCTTGTATGTCGTGTTGGTCCGTGAGCGAATGAGCGCTAGTAAATCATGTTGATTCATGAAAGATTGCACCTTGGTAATTAAGACTGGTCTGTGAGAGGCTGTACAATTATGATTTATGCCCTCTGAGGAGGGTTTTGGCTTGGAATTCCGGAATCATGCATTCTAACATATACGCATTGCATTAGAGTGCTTGGCACGCGAGTCGTGTTTGTTATGCTATGATGATTGTATATACATATTTAGTTGTTGTTGTGATTTGCCTTAATTGACGACGGAAACATCGTTGGACTTCCCTGATCGAGACTCGTCGAATGCTTGGGTATATGACCCAACTTCAAGCAGGGCTACTTATAAGGGGAGGGTAGTGAGGACTAGTAAGAAAGCTGGGGCAGTATGTCTTGAGGAACTCACTCGCGAGAAGATCGATTATTCGGTACCTTTTGGATTAGTGCTTGGGATGAGTGGAGCTTGGGAAGATGCAAAGGATTCCTCAATTAGAGTTAAGGTATAGGCCACGGTGGGTGCTGAGGATACGATGGTTGGACCAAGTACTGACGGAAAGGATAAGGGGCTGATGCTAGTGGAGCGAAAGATTACTTACCGACCATCACTAAATTATTGAATTGTTTTGAGATTCCAGCGCCGCTGAAGCCACCTATCTTTTGGGTGGATCTGACTTCTAAAGAGACTGATCCATCTATAGATGTTAATGAGGAGGAGGTTACCTCGAAGATGGATGTTGCGTCAGACGGGACTTGTGGAGTGTGTGGAGGTCACCCATGTTATTTTTATCATCACTTATTTTATTGTCGATAGGAAAATTGACCATTTATCATCAGCAGGATCAGTGACATAAAATACTTGTTGAGCTTGTGACGCTAAAATAAAAGGCTCTTCTTTGGATCCCACCCTATTAAAATCGACAAGCAAAAACCCTAACTCATCAATCCGATTGCCATTATTATTATTGACCCACTTGCAACCAAAAATGGGAACACAACATTGTGTAATCTAATTCCCATATATGCTCGATAACCCCAAAATATGATAGATTTGCATATATTGGGTTTTTGTCTTTAACACTTCAGATATGCATCGCTTCAGCGACGAGAGTGACTCCGCTATTTTGCATAGCAGTTTGATCATCTTGTTCTTTGGTATAAAATGTGTAGCCGTTAGTTACATAACCCGTGTAAGAAAAGACATGTAAACTCGGACCATTTGCTAGCCACCTCAATCTTTATGAAATTCAATCGCGGTCTATATCAAACTTTGAGTTAATGTGATTTTTTAGCCATTTTATAAAACTTTGATTGTGCTCTCATGTTTTCAAATTTTGATTCCTATTCATGTTCAAACTAGATAATTGATCCATGTGTATTGTAACATACGATTGAACCTCATCATCATTGTGCAGAACATACAATTGTGTCTGCTCCTATTTTGTCATTGATATAGTCGTTACTCTCTTTCCAATTATCTCTTCTCCTATTATTCTTCTCAAATGACGAGACATGGGAAGCAATATGGATTCAAAATTGGATAGATATTCAGTACAAAATTCAATAGTTTCTTCGATAATATACCGTTCAACAATACAACCTTCTGGTCGACTTCTACTTTTTACGCATCCTTTAATATTTTCATATATTGTTCTATCAGATACATCCATTTCATATAAGCTGGCCCACAAAGTTGTGTCTCATTAATAAGATGAACAGAAAGGTGAACCATTATATCAAAAAACGAGGGAGGGAAATACATTTTAAGCTCACACAAAGTAACAATAATTTCCCTCTGTAATGTCGGTAATTTCTGAGGATCAATCACTTTACTACAAATTTCCCTAAAGAAGTAACATAATTTAGTTATGACTCGTCGAACTTTTTTAGGTAAAATGGAATGTATACCAATTTGCAACAAATGCTCCATTAGAACATGACAATCATGGGTCTTCAAACCTTGGGGTCTTTCATACAAACTAAATTTTAATGTTTGAAGAGTATTCTTATGGAACTTTAACTTCGTGTAGAAATTCATTTCTTATTCTCATATCGACCAAGTCCAATCTTGCATTGATATCATCCTTAGACTTTCCTAAAACATTGAGTAGCGTACCAATAATCTATCAAATACATTTTTTTCAATATGCATCACATTGAGAAAATGTCTTATATACAATGATTTCCAATATGGCAGTTCAAAGAAAATTTACTTTTTCTTCCATCCAATTTTGACAAGCTCTCCCACAAAAGATTTGCCAAATTTATTGGTCAAACGTTGTACTTTTTCAAATAGTTGATATCCAATAAGTGCTAAATGAGCATTACCTTCCTCTGATTTTCCATTGAATACATTTCTCCACTCACGATATTAATGACTAAAAGGTAAAAATCTATAATATCCAACAAATACGTTCTTCTTACAATGTTTCAACCGCATCCAATATGTACTCTCTTCATATATAGGGCATGCACACTGACCTCTAATGCTATATCCTGATAAATTATCATATGCTAGAAAATCATTAATTTTGTCGAACAACATAGCCCTCAAATTGAATCATTCTTTCTTATACCCATCATAAACTTCCACGCCTATCTCCCACATATTTTTTAAATATTCAATTAAAGGACTCAAGTATACGTCGATAGCATTCCCCGGTTGTTTGGGTCAAGAAATTAACCGAGACAACATCATAACATTATGCTTCATACATAACCATAGAGGTAGGTTATAAATCAACAAAATCACAGGCCACATGTTGTGTGAGATGCTTTGAAGACCATGTGGATTCACTCCATCAGTAGAAAGTGCAAGTCATAGATTTCTTGACTCTCTCCCGAAATCAAGATACTTGTGATTAGTTTTTGCCCATTGTGGAGAATCAGCAGGGTGTCAAAATTTTCTATCTCTAATTCTTTCATCTGCATGTCATGTCAAGTGTTTTGAATCTTTTTCACTATGATATATGCGCCTAAATCTTGGTATTATAGGAAAATACCACACGACTTTTGCTGGAGTAGAACCTTTATTCTTATATCGAGAGACATTGCATTTTAGACACGTATTTAGTAATTCATATTCGTTTCGAAATAAAATGCAATCAATAAGACACACATAAATCCTTTCGTAACTCATGCCAATAGAGCATAAAATTCTTTTAGCCTCGTAAGTTTGAATGGGAAGTTCATTATCATTTGGCAACCTATCTTTTAGGATTGTTAATAATTTTGTGAAGTTTTTATTAGACCATCTATTAATCGCTTTTAAGTTGTACAACTTTAATATCACCGATAATCTTGTGAATTTAGTACAACCATTATATAATGGTTTCCCTGTATCACTCAACAAACATTTTACGACAATCCCGAAGATCTTCTTCAACTGCTTTTGCAATCTCCTCAACTCGGTCCCACTCATATGTATTTGTGTCGAAATCATTTGAAGTATATGTCAATCCATTCTCAAAATTAGTGTTGCCTTTTTTTTTTTTCTCACCATGTCTTATCCAACATGTATAGCTTTGATCAATTCCATAAATGTCCTTCCAATTGATATGCTCTAACTCATTTTCCAAAACAACATTTTAAACAAGGACAAATGATTCGATTTGGGTCTTTTGCATTCTTCACTACAAAGTCAACAAACTCCTTCACTCCATTTTCATACTCTTTTGAAAATCGATTAGCAGACATCCATTTCCTGTCCATTTTATATGACCTATATGAATACAATGTTACTCACATGATAAGCTACTGATAACATTATACCAATCTATGGTATACATAGTCTGATTTCAAACCAGAACAGATCAAACATATATATAAAAAAGAACGGATCTAGATTTTATATGATTTATCAGGTAACAATTTATTTGATTTATCAAGGTGCATCAATTAATTTGAAACTCTTTTTTTTTATATGATTTATCAGGTAACATTTACTATCAGGTGACATTTTATATGATTTATCAGGTAACAATTTATTAGTTTTATTGACAACAACAAATTAATAAATACAGTACCTGAGACAATAATCACTCAGTAGAAATTGACGCACAATAGAGGAACAATAGAGGAGGGTTCAGCGAGAAGATGGTGCACAATAGAGGATGATTCACATAGTAGATGAGATGAGGGTTTGTAGGGTTAGGGAGAGAACATATAAAAAAATGTTTTATTTATTTAAAGAGAATGATTTTAATCAAATACGCATCCTTTTACATCGCTTATATCAAAAGCACTTTAAAAGACCATGTTATTTGTGTGACATTGCTATATTATATAGAAAATGCTCTAAAAGCGTTGTAAACATAATATGGTAGCGCTATAATTTACAGCGCTTGTATACAAGTGCAGTAAAAAAACACTGTAAACATTATGTAAGAGCATTAATTCACCCTACAATAGCGCTTTTAGAAAAAGCGATGTAAACATTATGACCTACAACATCGTTTTTTCTAAAGCGTTTGTCTGAAAAGCGCTGTTGTATTCTCCATTAATTTTACAACAAGACTTTTAGTTAAAAAAACGTCGTAAAAGACCCAATGTTAAATGCTAATTTTGGCATAGTGCCAATTTATATTGGATGCAAACGAGTTAAACGGCGAATCTCCTTCAAGATACTTTGGAATACTTGTAGTGAATTGCACATTCACAGCAAGTCTATCGATTAATGATAATTTAAAGAATAAAGTTTCATCATTTACTCTTGTGCGCTTGAGAAAAGAAGAAATGACTCTGAAATATTTTTGACATAAATTTAACTCATGTAACTTGAAAAATGTCTTGTCTTTTCTACCTCTAAAGTATCTCTATTTATAAAGAAACTCATACCAATTGATGAAAGAAAACAACTCTTGAAAAAGTTTGTAACCCTTGGTAATCTAACAGATGCATTAGTTTGATGTTTAAGAGATGTATTAAACCCAAAAATTGCAAATTTTTGACAAAGTGTTACATTAAGTTATTTAATTTTACTATAATAATATAGCTATTAAAGAATTTCAAATATATTTTGAAAATCTCCCTCATAATCCCCTACTATTTTCAAAATATATCTAAATCTATTATTCCGAAAATCTCATGGTTTCAAATAAAGGTATCTTAAGATTTGAACCATTATTTAGTAAATTATATTTTCAATCATCCTAGAATAGATTGGTACACAAGTTTTGAACCAACTATTCATTATAATAAGTGTGGATAACGTACACATGAAATCTTGGTACCATTGATCGAAATATAAATATGACACATTTGATAAGATCCTATGTCTCATATCCTTTTTCATGAGAATTTAAGAGTCAAGCCTTTGAACTCTATAAAGTAGCCCACTTCATTCTCATATATGTGAACTATATCATAAATGCATCCACCTATAATTATGCACTCCAACAAATATATGTTATATGTCCATTAAGAGGAGACATCACTCTACCACTTTAATTTTATGGTCCAAATATTTTTACCCTTTGAGATGTATCTATTGTCAAGTATTTCATTCACTCTAATAGTGTACTTTTATCATTAAATTTAAGACTTCATTTTACTCTGGTAATGTACTTTGAAGAAATTAGATATGTCACTTTTTGTTTTTATGATATTTATATAATTTTTCAATATTAAAAATTATTACAACTTTAATTTAGTGTTTTTAGATTATAATTTATAATCCAAAAAATAAATTATTCAAAAGAAAAATTAAATTATTTTTTTAAACTAATCTTTGAACTTTTTAAATGTCTCATTGGCGTCTTTAGTCTATGAAAATTTAGTTGAACACAACAAATCAGTGAGAGAAGCAGGGAGAATCAGCGAGGCATAAAATTCCTATGAGTGCCATGAGAGAACATGGTTCATGCCAATCTAAAATCATTTAAACATTTGTTGATATAGTGAAAACAACTTTTTGCTTAAGAAGTTTGCTTTCCTTTTTTTATGTTATTTCTGAATTTTGTGGATAAATTACAAGTGATAAATAAATTCTATCGGTATTTTTTATCAAAGGCGTATCTCGATGTTCAACATGTGTTGATGTTCAACCCCACACATTGATTACATTCGATAATTTATTTTAGTGCCATACAAGGAGTTTGACAAAATGTTAGCGAAGTCTTATAATATGATGTTTGTGTAACGTCCATAATTTGAATTTATAGGGAAGTTAATTCAAGAACTTAGACTGGACGATGTTATTAGTTAGTTTTTTAGGATTTGAGTTCATGCTTGCTGGAGAAGTTCCTTGAGGCAAGAACATAAAGAGAAGGATTTTGGTCTTTTAGAAAAGGTAAAATAGAGGACAAAGAAGCTAGAGAAATATGTGATGCAGCACTTTTGCCAAGAGATTGGAATCTAGAGAGAATTCACTTTTTCCAAAGAAATATTTCTACCAGCATGTTCAAGACTTATTTGTTTTCCTGCATTTTACTATAATATCAATCTTTATTTGTTTAATATGGAGAGCATGGTGTCATGTGGATTAGATGATTGAATCATACATACCAAAATATCTTTGAGCTACTCATAGCCTTGTTAAAATCAAGAGTATTTATTTTTAATATTTTTTTTAATAATCAAAGATGATATTAGATCAAAAGAAGTAAATGGAATATTCCACTTATAATAATACAATTTATTTCAGGTCAAAATTACAATCTATAAAAGTATTTAATAGGACAATTTTATCAATATTAAGTTTTCCATCTTAAAATATGATTTTATTCTTTAATAATGGACAAATAATACATTGCATTTCACCTAAATTTTATTCTAAAATATTTTAAAAATAGTTTTACATAAGAAATTTATTTAAAATATTTATGTTTTTTATGAAGACAAAGACAAGAGAAAGTGATCAAGTTGCAAATTCAAAGAGAAGTGAACAATCAAGTTAACTATTGTCAATATGCTAGAGTACTTATAATTTAAGGTACATGATGCAATCTAATATCGTTATATTTGAAATGCATGTGAGAACTTTCTATTTTAGCATATGCATCAAGAATTTTCAAAGTGTCAAACTCATGAACAATGTTTAAAAATTAAGTTTTTGACAAAAAGTCAAAGTTGTATTCGACTACATATATGAGTAGCTGAATATAGATGAAGTCAATAGCAAAAACTACACATTTGTATTCGACTATAACATGTTGTAACCAAATACAAATATCAAATCAGGAGAAAAAATTGCACATTTATATTTGACTACAAGATGTTGCAACCGAATACCAATACCAAGTCATTAGCTAAAACAACACTTTTGTATTTGACTACAACATGATGTAGTCGAATACAAAATTAAGCTATCTATATTTGACTACAAGGATGTGTATTCGAATATAAGCTTAAAATTTTGAAATAAATTTGAACGTTACAGAGGTGTATTCGATAACATTTTGGTTGTAGCCAAATACCATTGCAAAACAATGCAATTTTTCAGTTTAGATTCAATCTGGATCATTTTATATGTTCATCACACTTCTAGGAACGATTTTTGCTGATATGAAGTGATGTCTAAGGAGTATAAATACTTCTTAGTTTCAGATTTAACTTAACAACCTCAACAACAATCTTAGAACAATATTTTGAAATATTTTGTGAATTATTCAAAGTCATACTTTCATATTTCAAGTACATATTTTACATTGTCATATCATTAAGAAATGTTCTTTGTTGTATATAAAATTATATTATACTACTATCATTGTACCCAACTGTTATACCCTCTTGATTTCAGTCAAAATCATTGTTGTAAAATCATTCAAGTTATTGTGTAAATTGAGGAAAGTGGTGTACTTTTTTCAAGTGTTGTAAACTAGGATAATGATGTGTTATATATTCTTAGGCATATTATTAGAAGTTTGTAACAGAAGTCTTAGAATTAGACTTGTACTTATTATTACAATACTGGAAAGTATTTTGTGGTGTGCAAGAGGACTGGATGTACTCTTGGTTGTAAGAGAAATCGGGATAAATTGTTGTGTTATTTATTTTTATGTCATTTACAAGTTTCTCTATACTGTAAATTTTAATAAAATAAAAAAAGTAATCCAATAAGTCTCTAAAAACAAGAAAAATTCTAAACACCTATTCTAACAATAGTGGAAAATCTCTTGTGGTATGCAAGAGGACTGAATGTACTCTTGGTTGTATAGGGAATTAGGATAAATTGTTGTGATATTTATTTTTCTGTCATTTACAAGTTTCTCTATACACTAATCCTAATTAGAAAAGTAATCCACTAAATCTCTAAAAACAAGAAAATTTCTAAACACCTAATTCCCCCAAAATAGTGTGTAGCCAATAACTTCTTTAATCTGATTATTGCAATAAGGGTTTCATATGGAGTTGGCTAAGGATGCATATACAACAACAAAAGCCTTTTTATATATGATTATGACCGAACAATATATTGTGCTAAGGCTTGTCATACACGGAAGAAAAGGATTGGAAACATATACTCTTCTAGTTTCTTAGGCATGGAACTAATTTCATTATGAATTTATTTCACTTTGCTTTGATTATCAAGTATTATTATAACTTAAGATTTAGAAAATTCAATTCTACTACGACACTTTATATGTTCCAAAGAATTGGAAACACTTCTCATTGTTGAGGTCAATTAAATTTCTTTTCCTAAAGTATTTTTTCTATGTTATGATACACCTTAATCAATCTTTGATTTAGAGAGCATAATGTCATGTGGATGAGAAGTCTCGTATATTTAAAAGTGTTTATGCTAACTGTAACTTGTAACTGGTTTATAAATATAAACCAATTTAAAATTTTGTACAGATTTTCAGTTAAAATTAATTTCGAACTAATTCATAGCTGAATTTTTTGAAAAAGATTTAGCTAACTAATTTATCTTATAAGATGTGATTTAATTCATAAATCTTTTAACTGATTTTGTTTTTTTTAGTGCGGCGCAGTGCTGTGTGCATAATCCTCGTATATCTAACTACTTTTTATTATAAAGTGTAACAGTGTTGGTTAAATATCAATTTTTAGATTTTTTATATTGTTGTAAATTGAAGGGAAATAAATTATTTGTTGTACTGATACGTGCTCGTGTATAGATAAAGATCAGAGATGGAATTATATCTTGCAGAAAACGGGTAACAATGGTGACCATAACCCATTTTTGCTAGAAATATATAAATATACTTAACAGAGTAAAAATGAAACTGCTAGTAATTTTGAAATTTAAATATAGATTTTGAGTTTTGAAATTGTTTGCATTACAACTTAAATACGTGTAATTATTTATTTGATGATAATGCATGCACAAAAACTGTATTCATAATTTTAATACTTGTTAAAATCATATAAAATTTAGTGATTCACTTTTTTTATTTTATTCAAAACACAACTTTACTACTTTGTAGAATACAAATTTACATAATTCTTATGTTCATATTTGATATAAAGTATTAGGGAATAAGATTTTGTGCAGTTTAAAAATATTGCATTGTTTGCAGTTTTACATCTATTACGTTCAAAATTTTGAAAAGATTAGGAGTTGAGGGGTCAAAATCACCCCTCTCAATTTCAACTTTTCTCTAGTATTGTGATGGAAACCAACTGATATATTATGGTAAAATGAATGCTACAATTATGTTTTCTGAATATTCGAGAGATCCAGAACTACTTTGTATTAAGCTACAATTATGTTTTCTGTATGCTACAATTGTATTAAGCCCTCAAAATACAAATACAAATGCAAAGGCCAAGATACTATTTCTCTCTATCACCCCATGTCTTATTCTCCTAATTATCTTGTTCCTATTCTAACTGCACATCTCAGTTACATATGGCAGTTATTATTATTAATAATTTAACTGCCGTAGTGCATAGGATAAGAGAAAACTGAGTTTAAAAATGGAGTAGTGCTATTTGATACAAAAGATCTACAAAAGAAAGAGAAGAATGCACACTTACACGAGAGTAGTAAGTACTTACAATTTGTAAAAGTTAGATATTGCCACATATTTTTCTTCTCCTAATAATCAACATTTTCCCTTGTATTAACCATTCTTAGGTCAATCTTTGATGTTTTCACCTAGGTCAATCTTTAAATTTTGTAATATTTCCCAAATTAACAAAAGCAATTCAAGCCAGTAGATAAAGCTTTGACTTTTCTAAATTCAGAGTATTCCATACATGCCAACATAGTAACTACTACTCTATTAAACTATCAATCATATTGAGTTCATTCAGATATTCAACTTTGGGTCAATGATATACATCAAGTTTCCAAACTACAATACTAGCAAAGGTTAGCTAAATGACCCTTCTCAAAATTATGAAGAGAACATCAATATTGAACTGGCGGTTTCTTCTCTCGCCTTCAAAAACGCACTTAGATTGGCTAATCCAAACATGTAAGTTTTACATCCGGATTGGTCAATCTAGACACAATTTATGGGGCTTTTTGAGAACATTAGAGGGCGAGAGAAGAAACCACCTATTGTCACAGCCTACAAAAGATCAAAACAAAATAAGGTGTTTAATTGCTAGGAAGCTTTAATGATTCATTGTCCAAAGATCTACCCAAAAGCACAAGAAATTTAGCATTGCACAAAGCACCTAAATGAGTGTTGGTGTCACCTCATGATCCTGAAAAGTGTTCTCTACTAACCAAAATGCAAGAGAAAAACCCAAAAAAATTCTCAGTAGAGGACCAAACTGTGAAGCAAAGTTTACACCCCAAGCATAAAGCCAAGAGCCCAAATTTCTTGTTTTTGGGAATCCTTAGTAAATACCCTATACTTTTGCAACCAGTAACCAGCTTCTCCCAAAATCCAGACAAACAGTTACCCTCTGCCATATATCAATATTGATCAGTATTAACAAAAAACAAGTACTATTGTCGATCAAAAAACACGGCACAGTATGGTGTTATAAGTAATAACTATTAAGAGCGAAAATCCCTTTTTCTACTTTGTTCCCTCCTCCAGTAATGACCTGTTTGACTATCACCCCTTTGAAATTGAGATCCATTATAGTCTAAATTATGTCTATTAGAGCCTTCCCTAATCTGGTTTCTTTGATTCCCAGCAGTCCAACCTCCATTGTTCCTTCTAAATTGGGAATCACTTGAAACATAAGGTTTTTCTTGTTGCTTCCATCTTGACACATTTGTGTCATTGTTTCTCCATCCTGTGTTTGTTGGAATTACATTCTGTTGAGTAGACTTGTATTCCCAAGAGTTGCCAATATCCAAATTATTTGACAGCTGCTGGCACCAAGCACTATTGCTAGTTTTGCCCCATCCTTTATCTATCTGTAAGCATCCAGAATTCCAATCTTTGCACTGATTGTTATCGTCCCTTCCTTCATTCCAACCCCAAGATTTAACATGACCACCTTCCCCAGCATTGCTGGTTAATCCTCCATTTCCACGAATGCCATTACTCTCCCAAGGATTGTCAGTAGTATCCGCATTTTCAGAATTATCATGATAATCGCCCTGGTTCTGCCATTGAACTTCATTATTTTCAAAAGCTCTGTTAAAAGGTTTTGCGGCACATTCCCAAGGATTTTCACCATCAACTGAAATTTTCATTCTTTTATTTTTTATCACATTCTCTTGTTCTTCATCGGGCAGAGTAAAGAAAGCCTTATCTAATTCCTTTATCAGTTCTGGATCAATGCAAGGATTCCAATCTATTTGCTCAATATAAGCATCTGGATCGGGCAGAGAAATATCACACGGAAGGCTGTTGATTTTATCCCAGTAACGTTTTTTGGCATTTTGAAATGCTTCTTCGGCAGCTGAGTCCTTCCAATCGAGCACATTGTTGTGGCAGTAGTTCAACTTTTTGGAATCAACAATCTTCTGCCATGGCACACGTCCCATCAAAGTGCAGTACTTCTTCTCCCACAAAGGTATTCCATCGTGCCGATACTCTAACATGGTTAAAAAACAAGAAATTCAGTAAATTACCATAACATAATAAATTATCATTGTATTTTTCAGACATAAAATAGTACAGGTAAAGAAGGTTCAATCACAAAATCTATGTCAAGAAAGTATATGAAAGTTCGAACAAATACTCTGAAATTGATATTAAACATTGGCAATATGTAAACCAAACCAATATTGTAGGGTAGTCACCTGATATGTACAGGAACTTTATTTGAATGAAATTGGGAAGAATTCCCATCTTACAGTATGAATTGCAGAACTTTGAGGGTCTGCACCTCCCAATGTCAAAAGGCCCAATATTAACAAAAATAAAAGAATCAATATCCTCTTCCTCTCCTCTCTTGTACTATATATATATATACACACACACATTGTGATACACTACCTTCTCTCTAAATACTTGAATCTACTAACTATCTAATTGTAAGTTCATAATTAACTAATTGCTGGCTTATCTAACAATACACCCCCCCCCCCCCCCAGGTTTTCACCCTTTCCTCAAGATCAAGGTTTGGAAAGAGGAAAAAAAAAGTGAAAACCAATTACTTCATTGGTCTTTTGCAATTCCGGAAGAAGAACAGAAGTCAAAAAAATTCAGATTATTTTTCCAATTTCAACTCCAAACTTGATTTTAAACACCCCCTGCATATTTTCCCATTAGCTGTAATCAACTTTGCAAATTTCAGTGCATTTCAATGCCATTTCAGTTGGTGTAGAATGATCATACAAAATAGTCAATGCGATAGTGTTGGGCTTGAAACCACTTAACAATAAAATGAGCCACACAGATTAGGGCACCAAATTTGTCCAATCTTTGAAGTGGTGTTTGTGATTTATATCCATTTTCCCTCTCCCATGTAGTGCAGCTGGTGGGCAGTGATACACCTTTTAAGCCTCATCAATTTTTTCCTCCCTTTACGCGATCCCCTTCCAACCTTCTCTATTGATTTCCTGCACCCATTCATCATTTTTTTGAATTTCCATTTTCTCTTCCTGAATGAAAATGCTCCTACCCTCTACTGCCTAAGGTTCTAATTCAGGTTCTGCTTCAATGACAGATTCTTTTTCATCCTTCAAGACACCATTTTTCCTTGTTTTCTTGTTTTGTTTCAGTATCTACTTCTTTCCTTTCATGAGATCCAAGTTAGTTTCTGCTTCCTCATCTTGATTCCAAACTTCTGGATACTGCTACCACATTAAAAGTCCACCATTTTGCATTCTGATTACCGTCTTTACAAGATAACCACCTTTTTGAAGGTCCACCATTTTGCATTCTAACTGCTTCATCTTATTAAATACTCCAACGGCTGCAAACTACTGATCTGTGGGGATTAGCCAACAATAAGCCACCTTTCCATCTGAGGTATGACTCTTTTCAAGAACTCCCATAACCCCAAGAGCAGAGCTTTGATACCAATTGATAGGAACTATAATTTTATTCGAAAAACATAATGAAGAGTTCCCTGTTTTACGGTATAAATTACAACACTTTGAGGCTCTGCATCAACTCCTAATGCCAAAATTCTTACAAAATAACTTGATATCCTCTTCTATTATTTATGTACACATTATACATCAAACCCTCTCTCTAACTTCTTGACTCTACTAACTATCTAATAGTAACTACGTACTTTCTGGGGTTATCTAAAACCACCAAAGGGCTTCTCAAACCAATATTAATATTGAATATAAAATGACCTTTTCGATTACTGCAACACCTCTCATTAAAACAAGAATACAAGGCCAAACATTATAAACTTGGTGAATGCAAGATTTTGAGAGTTTCAATTTAATCCTGAAAACCTCTAAAACTCGGAATACATCTGTTCAATCAATGGAGGTATACATCAAACCAAGGAAGGGGAATTTTAATGGCTTGAGGCAAGACGGCATCAAAAAGTGCGCATCTACTAAAGAAATAGATTCAATCTTTCAGCGCCTCTGACTTCACTACATCAAACAACCTATACTATTACTACATTCATTCATGGAATGAAGCAGCCAGTATACCTAAGTTAATTGAATGCCATGGAATGTTCTACACCAACTAATGACAGATAAATAGAAAAACAACGGAGACTCAAAAGTGGTCTAATGCATGATGCTCCTACCAAGTGGAGTCTGGAGAGGGTAGATGTACTCTGTACACACGCCTACCCTGAAATTCGAGAGACTATTCCAAGATTCGAACCTGTGACTTCTAGGTCACAATGCAGCAACCCTACCCCGTTTAGCAAACAACCGAGACTTCAAGAAACAATTTGCTAGTACACAATGGACAGCGAAAAATGTTCACTTTAAATGCTAAATTTCTAGAACTTGCGTCCAGGAAACAAAATGATAGAAAGCACAAAACAACCTTTCATATACAAATAAATACAAATGGATATCATTTCTATTGTGAAGCAATTTTTCTAAAATCACAAAATCTTCACTTATTTGTCAGTGGAAACTCATTGGTTATGTTCTCCTTCACAAGTATTATTTGCACCAATGTTTTAAAAGTCGAACCAGCAACACCATCAGATCATAGTTTAACTACTTTAAACCACTCAAATCAAGACAAAACCACATTATAACAGCTCAAATAACCCTTGTTGTCAAATAGCCACTATATAGCATAGCAAAATTTGAACAAATCACTATTGTTCTGCAATACGCTATTTTGTACAAAGTGTTGTCAAATAGTCTCTATTGTGGTGCCATAGTCCAATAGAATAGCAGAATTCGAACAAATCACTATTGTCTGTGTGATCCGCAATCAACAACACTGCAAATAACCAAACTATACACATTTCCACTTTGCAATTCACTAGGTCGATTGAACAGTTAATTTAGTTCGATTTTTTAACACATTGAACCGGCAATACCTTCAGATTACAGTTTAAGTGCCTTAACCCGCTCGAATCAAGACAAAACCACACTGTAACACCTCAAATAACCAAACTATACGCATTTCTGTTTCACGGTTCAACCTGTTGATTAAAAGTTAGTTCGGTTCGATTTTTAAAACATTGATTCGCACCAAACACAAGTCACAACAACACTTCCTATTTAACAAAGTATTCGAACTAACTAATAAAAAATTCCATGAAATAAAACATTTTTTCCTCTCCTATAAAAAGAAAGAATGAAAATAATAAATAAAATAAAAAGAGAGTGAAAAATAATAAAATAATTAAAAATACGGAGAAATGAAATTACCAGGAAGAGGGGCTTTGATGTCGTAGAAAATGGGAGGAGGAGGATTGGGAGATCTACGAAGGGGGAAGAACCTACGCGATGGACGATAATTCCATTTTCCCATTTCTTATTTATTTTTTATTTACGAAATTGCAACGCTCATAAATCAAATTCAGAAGGTTTAAGTCATAAGTGAAGGTGATAGTGTTTCTGAGTTTCGTTTTGACGCAAGTACAATAGAAGAAGGAGAACCACTTTTTAGTTTTCTTTTTACTGTATAAGAAAATCCAGTAATTTATATCTATAGCACACGTTACGTTTTGTACTGTTCATAGAACCGTCTCTTCACGTGTCGGTTATTTATATCCGGAAGGTTTTTTTTTTTGGTTGCCACTTGTCTAAATTCTACACCTTATTTTTTTATATATAATAAAGTAAGTAACGTTAGTAGTTGATAAATAAATCATTGGTTAATAATGCAATGTACAATCCCCCTTTTTATTCATTTACTAACTATCTATTTTACAAGAATCAATTTTCTTTTTATAATTGGAGACAACTTATTTACAAACATAAAATCTCCCCTTAGGATTTTTGTATGTACATGTCAAGCCGTAAATTCATCCCTCAAAATAATTTATTTAATCTAATTTATTTAAATTTTGATAAAATTCAAATATTTTTTATTCGAGTAATTGATTTGGACTTTTAAACATGCAAATTTAATATGTTGATGTGATAAAATTAAAACTAAATCAACTTGCTCATAAACGAGGGGCAAGTCATACAAAAAAACATTTCTAAAAATTTAATTAAATTTCAATATTTTAGCATCTCAAAAATAACAATTTTTTTTAACAAAACACATCATTCAATATTTTAAAAGCATCCATAAAAACAAAAAAAAAAACACATAAACCACCTAAATTAAGAAAAAATATTTCAATATGCAATAAAAGGGAAAAAAAAAGAATAAATACATCTGTTACGTCAACGAATTAGCTTCATAAGTTTGTGGTTTCAAAATACCAAATTCGTTGTCTAAATATTGGTCCACAATAATTCATTTGTAAATATGATTCACCATAAAATTCACCAAGATTAATGTTAGTTTGGCAAATCAATGTAGTATCTTGATTTTATTAAAATGTAGTTTTCATTAAAATTAAGGACCGTGATTTTAAAAATCTAACTGTGAAATAAAACATACACGTAATCAATAAAGAAAAAGCTAGCAAATATAATTTAGATCTCAAGAAAATTAAAAGAGTTTTTTAGTTTTCAAGAAAAATAAATCAAAATAATTTAGTCTCAACTTAAACAATTATAAGATACAATTAGGTCAATAAAAATAATTGAATAGGGACTAGTCAATTCATAATAAAAAAAGATAAAATTAATTTAGTATTGCGAGTAAAATAAAAGTACTTTTTAGTTTTAAAAAAAACAAATTAAAACAATTTATTCTCAACTCAAACAATTACGAAAAAAAATACAATTGGGTTAGTGACAATAATTATAAAGGGATAATTCAATTTATAAAATAAAATTTTTTTAAATAACTTATTCGTCTATTAAATCTCCTTAAGAATGATTGTAAAATGGCTATTTTGTACTAATCTCGCCATGTGATAAATAAAATAATTTCATTTTATATATAAGTGACAAATATTTATCTCATATATGATTTTTTTCAATAAATTATAGATATTTTTTTACAAATAATAAATTATAGTTAGTGTAGTATAATATAATTTTTTTACACTTTTATTTTGAAGATATTCAAAAGATATATTAATAATCAAATTCAGATTCACCTTTTAACTAATTATTATGTAAATGATCAACTTTTAAATGACAAATAATAAATATGTCTCATATCTATTATTATAATATAAATGATGATACATGTACTTTTTAAAATATAAATAACATTAACGAATATTATTTTTATTGCAGTAAAATTTCTCATCGGATATTTTATCTTTTTAATCTAAACATTATGTATTTTGTTTAATACTATAATAGAAATTTAGATACTAAAGTTAATCTGGTTAAGAAGTGGTAAAATAGGTTAGACATAATGGATTAGACTCAATCGTTATTTGAACCAAAAGTGGTGGAGTATCGTGTGATGTCATTTTAAATGTTCTCTCTTTTTAAAATAATGTGTGATATCTAGTGGTAGAAAGCTGGAGTTCATATATAAAGGAGAATGGTGCTAATTCTAAGTTTTTACATGGGTTAGTGGTTGGTGGGAGGAGACACGGTAGTATTATTTGTGTGGAGGTAAACGAGGTGTATGTGGAAATAGTTCTTGAGGTTTCAAACATTGTTTTATATCACTTTGAGTCACATTTTTAGATCAATTGATTTGTCTAGGCCTGATTTGGACAATTTCCATTTCAAGTGACAGGGAGGTAGAATTGATGGCAAGACATTTGTACGAAGAAGAAATCAAACAGGCGGTTTGAGTTTTGAGATTGTAATAGTTATAAGAGTTAAATAAGTTTATATCACACACTAATAATTAAACTCAAACTATTCTTAGGTTAAATAAGTTTTTCCTCAATATAAAATTTTAAATTTTTTAATTTACAAAATTAAATTTTTTTAGTTCTTAAAAAATTATTCCGTAAACAGTTTTAGTTCTCGGAAGAACAAAACGTATTTAATTGTGCTTCAACTTTTAAATTTTTGAATTATTTTTTTCAAATATATTTAAAATATTATAAAAAGTTCATAATATAAATGACTCTCTCGTTGCCATTGGATTCTTGTTGAACCAATAGATTCCAATTGTTTCCTTCGAAATTTGAGCTATAAAGCTCGAGGCACTCATATTAGGATCCATTCGTTGGTCGGATTATGGCTAGGCTCTCCCCTTTTCTTATGTTTGTTCGTGTTGTTTTTAACATGAGACTTAATATCATTTCCACGAATTCCCCATTTGTTGTAAAATACTTTCTACATTGATCAACTACTTCAAACTTAAGCATTCTTGAATTTTCAACATCTTCTCAACATTAAAGACTCTATTATCACCTAATTTCATAGTACATTCACCCGCTTTTATACATTCCAAATGCCATTCTCATCCAATATCACTAAAGTTTGGTGCACATTTGATAGAATTGTTCCCTATGCATGTAGCCATTCTTTTCCCAACAAGAAATTGTAGTTTTCCTTCGAGGGAACTACCATGGACATAATGGGCCTCATTCCATAACCTACCTTTTAAGTTTAAAACAATCACATTGTTAGATTTAAAGGTCTTACCATTGAAGTATGTGATCAACATACCATGAGGGACAATGTTCTTTTCAGTTTTTTTAAGTTTTTCCAGAACTATTTTGGGTATAAGGTTCACTACGGCCCCTCCATCTATCAACACTTTGTGGGTCTTAATCATTTTGTTAACTTCTTCTTGAATAAAAAGGGATTTTAAATGACATTCCATCTTTTTTGTCGGACAATAAAAAATTGCTAAGTTCCAAATAGGTTTCAATAATGGCTTTGGCATATATGCTATCATACTTGGTCCTTGTTGTAACACATCCTTCCAAAATTGTTCTTCCAAGGCCTCTAAACCAATCACATGGTCAACATATTCTAATTACAACATTGATATTATGCCAAATCCACATATATCTTATATATATATATATATATATATATATATATATATATATATATATATATATAATATATATATATATATATCATAATCAAACCTTGTATTCTATTAGTGATTAGATCCTTTTCATCCTTATATTCTACCAATTTAGCATCCATAAACATGGTGGTAGTTCTTTTTTTCTTACCAGTAGTGTTTTTATAAATAAACTTGTTATATCGTTGCTATTTTATAGTGACTTCAAAAGATTACTTCGATTTTCTTGACTATGGAACACTACTTTTCGAGCTCTTTGGGCTTTTCGACTTTGAGTTCGAGTTGTTCCTTATTTAGCCCAAATTGGATGCCTATACAAAGGAGGTTTTGAACTTGTCCTTCTAATAGTCTAACTTAGACTAGTTTCCTTCAATGGTTGATACAATTGATGATCACGATATTTTTTCATCGTCTTCTTAGACTCTTTCTTTCATCCTCGTTCGTGACTTCAAACAGATAACAACGAGTATCGATTTCTACTTTGATTGTTGGCGCTTGTAACTTTTGGACTTCATAATCATCATCCTCCTCAAACTCATCGTGAGAATCCTCGTTGGTTTGTCTTCCTACCTTATGAGCATATATCATTTTGCTTTCTTTCAAACTTTTATCTAATCTTCTACCATTAGAGGTTTTGATTCCGACCCCGTGAAAGAACCTACATGACAATCAACTTTCCTTTTGGTCTCCCAAATCACATCAATTGTTTGTGGAGAATGTTGCATTTGAACCGTAAAAGATTAACCATAGAGGTGAATTGCTAGGGAGGGGGGGACACAACAAGTCGATGAGAGGAACTATCGGCTAAGGCCTAAACCATGGCTTAGGCACATAAAGGATCTTGTGAATCTTGGAGGAATGAGTATTATTATTTTTTAGAAAAAAAATGGTGTATAAAGAATATTACATTAACTCATGCTTGTTTTTCCTTTTTTTTTTTTCTTTCTCGCATCACAAATGGAGTATATTATAAACGCTTATAACTTCTTATTTAATTTTTTTATTAGAAAAAATTCCACTAGTTAGAGTTGGATAAGAAAAAGGTGTAGTATCTCACAAACGTCGTGAACCTAAACCACAATATAAATATTTTTTTACTATTATTTTCAATTATATTATATGACCTAAAATAATAGACGAGTTAAACCTAGTTGCTCACTCGTGGGTAGCCGCCTTCAAAACACCTAGCCCCCAGCTTCCACTTCATCTTTCGTTGAAGAGGTTTAAGGTCACTCTTTTGTCTTGAATCACTCCTCTAAATTATTTTATTTTATGTTTTTATTTAAATAGATGGTTTCCACACAAATTTAATTTTTTTTCTTCGTTTTTTTATATATGATTTTGTCGTGTGAACGCGTTGTTGTGTTGTTCGTCGTTTTAGTATGGTGTAGTTTGTTTTCCAATATTAATGTAATGTTATCAAAGACAAATGTAACTTCCATCTTTATTAGTATCATATTCACTCATTTAAAGAATACTAGAGTTATGCTTAATTTGGGCGAAAGAAAGACCATGTATAGTTAACTTGAATTTGAAATTAAAAATATAATCTATATTAGAATAGATAAAAAGATTGTGAATCTCATTCTAAAGCTATTGACTTGTTTGTCTTTGACTATGTGTGCAAAAAAAATTTATAACTGAATTATAAGATGTAGATTTTGACTGAATTTAGATATCATAAAAATATGGTTGGATATTTCTATTTTCCTTTTTTATGTTAGTATTGAGTTATTAAAGTCTTTGTTTAATATTTTTCATATTGTTTACTCTCTTGGTTCCTTTTGAATTGTTGTTTTAAAACTTCTTACATATATATCATAACAATCAATAAATTTTGATAGTTTTGATAAAACTACTTGTCTTTTTCCAATAATATCTTTAATTATTGATTATTTCATTTTATCAATTTCCTTTTTTTTTATAATATTTTACTAATTTAATAATTAAAAAGAAATTGCAAGAATAATAAATTTTAAGATAGCTTAGTCCCAAAAATGTATTTATCAGCTTTTTCATTCACCAATTAGATACAAGTGGAATACGAAAAAAATTCATTGAAATTATAGGCGTATGTCATATTAATATTTAAATTTTGTAAACTAATAAATATATCTTTGACATTATAAAATATCAATCAAAATAGTTTTTATGTACCTTTTATCGTTTGCTATTATGATGGCAGGACAATTGAATACATGATTTCTTTTCCGAAAAAAAAAATAGAACTAGATTATGGCCCGCGTCCTGCGTGGATATTAATTAATTTTATAAATTTTGTAAGTAATATTTTATGTATTATAAAAATAATTAATTTATAATATTATTTTATTGATTTGTAATAATTGAATATGATTAGGAAAATTAAAATAATAGAAAAATATGTTTATCACAATCATCTAATTTAATTTTTAAAATATTTTTTAAAATTCGTATGATAATTTATTATATAGGATAATTGTTTGACTCATTGTAGTGTGATTGTTAATTTATTTTTCAACATATAATGGTACTTGTATTTATTTGATGAAATAAAATGTAAAATACAAACCCAAAAATAAGATGTAAAAATTTAAAAATATGATTGACTATTTAATATTTTTTATTTAAAAAA